>SNQJ01S0007696.1:44013-66374 GCA_010110895.2 Picea sitchensis
TAGGATTAATAGTACTTACTTCGATTGTCAGTACAGTTCCTAAAGTTTTTGGCTCTTCTCGGCAAGGTTCCTCTGTCCTAGCGGATTCTGAATGTTCTTCGTCTGTCAGATCTGCCTCTTCTCCACTGTAGAAACACTTGTCCTCGTAGTTCTCCTTAAACAGGTTCGCGAGAGGATCTTCTCTGAACACTCTCCCACTACGTGTATGTCCAACCTCTATGTCACTGTTGCTGTTTGAGTTCTTGAACATTATCTTTCAATCCAGAAGACTACTGTATCTTCAAGATGTTCTTCTCATGCAATAACATCTTGATTTTCAGCTTCAGAAAATGTAAAAAATTTCCTCTAGGTCCCTTAAATAAATATCTCTCTGTTTGGCTATACGATTCTACTCTGTCAACACCAAACTCAGTGATATACCCTCCAATGGTACTATCAAACCAGTGATCTACTACTCTTGACACAACATTATCAACTCTCTTGACCTTTTTGATCAGCGCCGACGTCCAAACCACAGGTGGCCTAGATCTGATCTCAAATTGTGTATTTTCTAACCTAGATAGCCACTCGTATAACTCCCTATGAATTCCTCCAAAGAAAATCTCGTGTATATCAATAAAGATATATCTTTCTAGCCAATCCTCTGTACTAAGATTAGGGTTCTTTTTCTAGGATTCAACGAAGTCCTTTTCTTGATCTTCTATCCACTTCTGAATCTCTGTCTTCGATGGAAACCACCTTGAAATTCCCTCAATAAGATTCCTGTCCCGACAACAGAACCATTTGTTAGCACAGGGGAAGACCCAGGGTTCAACTCCAAGAGTGCACCAACAAGCCCTTACTATTGGCCCTTTCGGCAACACCTGCAAAGAAAATGCAATCTCACCCGAAGTAGCTATAGGGGGTTGCAGGACACATGTGTCTACAACCAAAGGGAATGCAGAATGGATTCATAACAACAATACACAATCACCTAGTATTCTTTATATTCCTTAAACCTACTGCGCAAGTTATACTTCAAATCTACTCAATATCACAATAACAACATATCAAATGATAGAGAACATATCATCAATCACACACAACACAAGATATACGTGGTTCACCCTCTCCCTAGGGATACATCCATAGAACTGTGCTTTATAATATATTAAGATGAGGCATACAGTTCTTGTCTGCACTCTCAGCTAGCAGATATTCTCTCTTCTCCTCTCTATCTCTCCCATCCCTGTGCACCCAGTTGAAGATCTTACAATACCAAAAGGCTCTTACACCTAGCACTTCTCTCTCACACAACAATAATCACTCATGACAATAACAAAAACTAGAACCAACAATACCAACAACCCATCCCAGGTCCTTTAGACCTCTATTTATACATTACAATATTTCTCGGACACCCTTAGGTTAAAACCTAAGTGTCAAAACCCTAGATACCAAAATCATAGGTGTCTAAAACCCTAGGTCAACTTGACCCGCGTTTTTAGGGCTTCTCTAGCCTGTCTTTTCTTCCTTCTTGCACGATGCTCCAAAGCATCCGACGATGGATTTTTCCGCTTGCTGAGTTCTCCACGATCCATCTTCCTTACTGATCTGTCATCCTCGATATCCTCGTCCAACGACTTTCTTTCTCTTACATCACACCGTCTTTTCTTCTCACTTCGACCCAGTATTAGTCACTTTGTCTTTTGCGCAGTTCACGTTTTGCCTTTTCTTCCTTAATCTTCGCTTGCTTCCATATTGAAGGGCCAACAAGCTCTTCTCTTTGAATCTAAGTTAAAATATTTTAAAGGGAAGCTCAATACTTGTTGGTTAGGACCCTATGAAATTGGAACTCTTTTTGACAATGGATCGGTAAAAATAAATACTATTGATGAAGAAGAAATTTCTTGTTCGATAAATGGCCATAGATTGAGACTGTATCACAAGCCTTTAACTAGATAAGATTTTTTCACAATCTGTTGCAGCAATTAGAAATGGAGGTTGTAAGTAAGGGAGGCCTTTCTCCTACTTCCACCTCAACTTGTTTTTTCTTTCCTTCCTATTTGTGTGTGTATGATAAAAAATAAATAAAAAGAATTAGAAAAAGATGAAAACAAAAATAAGAAGATAAAAATAATGTCCAGACTGTAAAAACTAGGCTTCTAGCACAAATGAACATGAACTTCGCTTGAATATCAGGGTCCTAGCTGGAAAAGTTAAAAAACAAGTATTTTTCCAGTATTTTTCCAATAATTATAGGATCTTCCAGTTCTTATAACCTGTTTATAACTTTATCATTTCAGAGATTTATTTTTGTTTCAACATCCAAGGTTTCTTTTCATAATAATATGTTGGAGAAGTCAATTTTCTAGATCAGATATAGAGCTTAGTTTCATTCCTCCAACATCCATAATTCAATGATGGTCATTATATTATATTTTTTACTTATGAATAACAATCTTTGTGGTTCAAATATTCCAATTTGAGTCCTGAAGAGTTCCAACAAAGAAGTACTAGTTACGAGATTTTCCAGTATGTAGATTTTGAGTTTTAACAAATTTTTGAGTTAGAATTTCAGTTTAAGTTCTAGTAGTTCAATTTTAAGAATAAAAGGTTCAGAGGTCTAAAGCATCCAGATCTAAACTTTTAGCATGAATACTTCAATGACCCACAATTAAATCCAACCATACAAGTCCCCTCTGTTCCTGCAGTCAAAGAAGATCAAAACTCGATTCAACATGTTCTAGAATTCAAGTATTGTGCCTTGCAGAATATCATAGCCTTAGTTTGACCCAACAACAACTCCAACATTGATTATTCTTCATCATTCTTAGAGATTCTAGAGTTCCAGTAATTACCAGTAATCATGTAACTACTATTCAACAATTATCGGATTCACCTAGTGGTGACCAAAAGTCCAGTAGCCACTACTTTTCAGTAGTTACTAGATTCACCTAGTGGTTACTAAAAGTCCTTTAACAAGCCATTGGAGGTTTGTTTCACAATTTGAGATTGTTTTTATGGTAACCAGTTCCAGATTCAAACTCTAAGGTGCTTCAACAATTCAAAGACTCTTGTTCTAACCATCCAAATCAATTTTCTTCTGCAACACACGTCTCTTATTTTAGAATATCCTGTTCCATATTTCTTGATCCAACATCAATAGTCATATATTTCTTATTTCAAGTAGTAGGAGACCTTTTTTAGTTCTCTCTAGCATGATTCAATATACAAGTTCTAAAGATTCATGTCCTCTCTTTTATGTTTGCATTTCTTTAGATTCCAACAAAGTTGACTTCCATTATTCCAGTCAAGGTTCCAACACAGGTAACTTCAGGTAAAACATTTTTTCCAATTTATTTTGTTTATCAGGAATATGGGAAACTTCTAAGAAATTTTTTATGAGCTCTTATATTCCTTTGTATTCTCTATACCTTGTCATAATACTTACCTTGCTTATCACATACCATTTGCACACCCATATTCTAAAAATTAATCACACTTCCACCAATTTCAAACATCATAAGACTGTTCTTAATAAATACTTATTACATCATGGACAACTATTTTCCCCTTAATCTCTCATTGTATTCATGAATGAGTAAATCATGGTTTCGCTGTCACCTCAAATCGACCAACTTCTAATGATATGATTTTCATAGCTCATTTCGAATCCTTACATGATTCGAAATGAGTCACATGACCAAATTATAATTTCATTATGTAATTATTTCCATCACCTTATCTCATACCCAAACTCCTAGCTGACAATGTTGAGTAGCTAAAAAAAAGAAACGCTCAAGAAAACCTTCCACATTGTGGGTATTACATTATGGGTAAACATGGTGTCATCGAGTATGAACCCATGGGAATTAAATTCTAGAAGCATAGACATAATTCAAAGGATGTAAGCATATATTTTAGGTGGTTGGATGGTTTCCATCCTTTCAAAAATTCTAGGGTTCTAGTGATAGGTGAAATGAGCATTTGCAAAAGTTTTCGAAGAAAATGTTCCTTTAGTAGGCGATTTGTGTTAGAAAAGCGGGGATCATTAAGGCAATAAAATAAAAAATGCAGAAAATAAAACATAGAAGATACACACACGGCAAAATAAGGAGACACGCTTACCAGCCATGTGGTTCAACCTAGTGTGGGGATATGTCCACTAAATCCCGGTCCACCTTGCTTTATTATTATCAACAAATGAAGGGATACAACCTACAAAACACCAACTATGGCTTCCTCTTCTTCTATCAAAATGCCACTCCAATCATAATACATTATTCCGCGATGATCCACTTAAACATCGATACATTTTCCCTCCGCTAAAATAGGGTTTCCACCTCTACAAAGGAAAAGAGCCTGAAAACATGACACCTCACAGATCAAATAATGCAGCCTTATAATGAGCGGTCTAGATTTACAATGAAATTACACAATATAAATTTAGGAAAATTGTTCCTTCAAGCGTTTCGCCCCCAAATCCCTGCCTGGGGCACCCTTGCCTTCGGACCTTTAGAGAGGGTAACCCCCCTCTGCAATCCCCCTACGTGGAGGAGTGTACATTTTTACGAGGTGTAAAGTCTTCATGGGGAGATTTATAGAAACACTGACTAAAAACAAGGGAGCCGAATTAGGAGATAATCAGGCTCAGCAACCAACAATCTCCCACTTCAAGACTCATCTCAACAACTCCAACATTGTTGTATATGATGGAATGCTATGATCCTTCTTGGACACGGAAAATTTCACCATAATGTGTTTCCAAATTTCTTGAAGAGAGACCAAGCTGGCCCGGCGGGGAACTTCAGTGTCTCCACAGTTCTTGTTGAGGCTTTTCTACCACATGGGGGGTGAATGAGTGTGAGGCTCTTTTTCCCAAACTTCCCCTTAACAAAACTTCCATCAATTAGCAACATTTATTCATTACCATTGTTGTCATTTATAACCAATTATATGGCCGAGCACATATAAGCAACATATATCAACAATATATTATCAACAAGTCATCACCACAATGAACACAAAGAACTACAAGATGTATACAATTTTTCTTTTATTACGGACTACAATCCTTGGGGTTTATCGGTAGCAAGCCCGAATAGAGTACAACTCTACAAGAGCACCAACTCTATATGCAAGACTTCGGCTTACGTTCGCAGAAAGCATAAGCGAGATGAGACAACAATCCTCAACATATATCAATCTATACCATAAACAAAAGCATCAACAATGCACCAACTTTTACATTGCCAAGCAACTTTTGTAATCAACCTATATACCATAAACAAGTGCATCCAACCATGTACCAAGTATATACCAGCAATCACATGTCAACCACTCATCAACAGTACGCTGACTCATCGATATGTGAGAAACATCATCAACTATACACCTCATTTTATGTGCCAACTTATCAACTACTTGTCTCAACCATGACTAGTTTGGATTAGTCAACAACCCCTAACTTGAAATAATCACTAACTTTGTACTTGTCTTGAATAAAGATATGAAAGCGATACACAATGTTCTTAGGTTTTTATTCCAATTCCTCAAGTGGCACTACTTGGAACCTCTCGAAAAGAGAGGTTATAGCAAAAATGACATACCTTTTACGAATTCTATCTTATTCTAGAGAAAGGCCTTGTATAGAGTACTTTACAAAATGTTTGATGAATATATATGCGTGATACAGAGCATCTTGCAGACTATAATATAACCAACACAATTGGTCTGTTGAATTTAGTTGTTATGAAGAGAAGTTAGCGTTTTTTACCGAGAACACGATTTTTGACTAGTTTGGGACTAGCCACAAACCCTATTTTCCACTTGGTGTAACTCCAAACTTCTAGCGACCCACAAGCTGAAGTGTTAAAAATAGACACTTGGCTATGTTTTCTGCTCACTTTCATAGCAATTCGAGGATCTGGAATCATTATAGAAAAAGTTATAACGAAAAAATGAATTCAGATGAACTGTAAATAACGTACGTTAGAAAGCACCATCAAAAATTTATCCTTCCTTTGCATTTAGGCCTTATTTTTCTTTACTTTCCTCAACTTGTTTTATTTAGATATCCTTGGTTACCTCAATAACCTATAGATATTCAATATCCTCAAGTGTTCCACCAAAAATACTCAAAGCTCTCATGAAGCTCTCCATCAATACTCAAAATATATTCCACAAGAAGCTCTCCATTGATCCACAAAAACAATGATCTACAAGAGACCATTTATATCGTTAATTTATACTTTCATCCTTTAGGTCACTTAATCCATTTTTTTAGGTCACTTAAACTATTTTTCCTTATTTTAGGGTTAATCACTTTCCATAGAAATAAAAAAGTTCTCCCAATACTTTAACTTATTTTAAATATTCCTTCTTGATTTTTGTACGATCCATTGGATCTTTTTGAATGATTATGGTTGAGTTTTAAACTTTGCATGAATAATTTAACCATTGAGTGTGGAAAGAATGAGAGGAAAGAAAGTTAGCTGATCAAATACGCACATATCACCCGATATGAAAAGAATAATGAACAACAAACCATAAGAGCGCAGGTTGATAACGGAGTTAGGCACAATGTTTGCCTACGATCTCGGACCTTTTCACGTGGGGGAGGCTTCTTTATTTCTAATCAAGTGCTCAAAATTACATCTCAGCAGTACCAAAGGCTACAAGACTGATCTGGTCTTTGTTCTCCCAGATCTCTAGAACCAATGAAAAGCGGCATGCAAAGCGTGCTCCAAGCTCGAAGCGATCAAGCCGGCGTTTCCACCTCCAAGGCTTCCACGCATCAAGCTGACTTTGGCTTGGCTTTCCTTCATCATAACTCTTCTTTGACTATCCTCCATCTCTTCAAACATGCCTGGTTTATATAACAATGGAGTTGGTTTCATCCCCAACTTCCTCCAAAGTCGGCCTCCAAAAATGCCCAATATCCCCAAAATTGGGTAAAATCTTGTATATATATGTAAATAGCGAAAAGACCCATTAATTATAAAAAAACCAAATTCTTTAATATAAAACCCACTTTAATAAAATAATGTGGCTGGGCGCGGCCCTGATCAGGCGTGGCCCCTTTTCGGTCATGGGTGGCCATGTGGCCCATGCTTCTGTGGCCCCTGCACATGGCCTGGCTCACAGACTTGCCCGGCATTATGTATAGAACCATTGGCTTAAGTTTTAACTCCCGTTAAAGATAGCAATAGGCCGGTCATGTGTACGGTATATGGCCACGAAGACCCATTGTTTAACAAAACACGGCATTCATTGGAGTAAGCCCACAGTCGGGAGTTGGCGGTGCATGGGACCCGACAGTTGAACCCATATCCATGCTGCATTGGTTTATGAACCGATCATGTCTTTGCGTTAAGCGTAGAGCAGGAGCTGAGCCGACCCTTTTACTTTTATTTAAAACCTTAACCCAAGTTCAAATAAAAAACGCGCCGAAAGTCTAACAAGAAACACCCGACGGACTTC
Source organism: Picea sitchensis (assembly GCA_010110895.2). Taxonomy (NCBI): domain Eukaryota; kingdom Viridiplantae; phylum Streptophyta; class Pinopsida; order Pinales; family Pinaceae; genus Picea; species Picea sitchensis. The sequence goes on from SNQJ01S0007696.1 coordinate 51,478, forward strand.
TGGTTAGCCCGACTTATAGCCGTTCCGCCCAGGGAGGAATTAGCGAGTTCGACCCTCGGTGATGACAAAACCAAATTTTTCATATACAAACCAACAACCAATAATACAACGCCACGTGGAAGCCCGTAACTGGGCCACGTGGCACTTTAAAGACCAATCAGACATGCCACATGGCGGTATATGTCAGCCCGCGTCATCGGCCGTCTACAAATCTTGCCAGTCCTTGCTTACCACATCAGCCTACCGTGCATGCATCGATACCACCACCATGTGTCACCTGTCGGTGGTGACCGTGTCACCGATCTTGTGGCGTGGAGTCGTGCGCCAAAGTGACAAATCCATGACACATGTAGCGTCACGGTGATGCCACATGTCCTGCATGCGATGCATACGTGTAAGCCTTTTTAAAACGCCATGTCGGTATGCTGACCTTGCCACGCGTCAATTTTATCACCGGACATGACACGTGAATTTGTCACCGGTGATTTTATTACAATCATCCCTTTTTGCCTGTTTGATTTTTTCGGACAGAATGTGATATCTTATTCATACGGACTCCGTTTGTGAAGTAAATATACCGCCAGAATCGGAGCGAGGCAGGAGCTATTAGCCGAGGTTTAAAATTAAGCATTAGAAGACACTTTCATTTTTGAGCATTTTCAAGCCCTATCAGGCTTCCGGATCCGATTCCGGATCACACACCAAAGACCTTTTGGTCCCCAAAGAGTTCGCCGACCGATTAACAAGCTCACCGAGATAGGCCACGGCTTGTCTGTCTCGAACTTCATCATTGCGTCTCATCAAGATCAGCGGTAATACAATTATGACAACTGAGAGTACATTGTTAGTCATTGCAATCTTGCTACATTTCAACTTTGAAGCCACTATCATCCATGTGCTGAACATTGCTAATGATAACATCAGAAAAATGGCTGCAAATTGGTATTATACTTGAGTATTTGCCGCGACATGAAGGGAGTTTATCTTGAAGCAATTTATGATTGACTCTCCATTCCATAATCATATCTTGTTCTTGCTTAAAATCAATTAATTCATTTGAAACAATTAGTGGTTTAACGCGCAGCTAGCGTTAGTTAAGCTGCATTCCATTGTTTGAAGTTTTTTGCACCTCTTTAACATGATGAGCATGCACCATAGTCATGACCTTCTTTAGTGATCTGATACTGATTCTTAGTTCTGTAGAGATTGCCTTTTCTGATCATACAAGTAAGGACTTCCTAAGGCGATGCCACATTCTTTTTTCTTGACACTACATCACAAGTTACTTCATCCACATACTTATCTGAAATTGCAAATTTAATTATTACCTTTGCTTTGTTATGTGCATCGATGATGATTGCTTATCCATTTAGGTGTGTAAGGCTTATGAGTAATGTGTTTGTGTTTTAATCCCAACTTTTTAATAACTCTTTAGAGATTAGATTTGATTGAGATCCATTGTCGATTAGTGTATCTATCTTATTGTGTCGCATTATTACTCTTATATGAAGTAACTTGCTTCTACAATCAGTGTCTTCACCAAATTTACCCGTCATACCAACCAATGAAGTCTTTGATTCATCACCTGAATTCGATCCCAAATCTATAGGCTTTGATATGGATTTGTTGTCTGCGTTCCCTTCTTTCCTTTGAACCACTTTGGCCTCTTGTCGGGATGCAAGCGCCAACATTTGTCCTCACATCATGTCCCTCTTTCTTGCAATGCTTGCAAGAGGGTTTCCCCTTCCTTCTTTGTCCGCGGTGTTTGCATTCTTTCCATTACCATGCCTTTTCCTCTTATCATCTTTCTTTGAAAATGTCGATTCCCCTGACACACCTGCCTTCCACAGCGAGAAATATATGTAGCTTGAGCGAAACCTCATCAAGGTTAGTGGGTCCAAACATGAATAGATTGTTTCTAATATGTGTAGGTGAACCTCCTATATACTTCATAGGTGTTTCTTGTGTTTGCAAAGGAATGTCTAACGATAATTCCATTTCCACCAAATCCATCCATCGGTATATTCTTGCACCGATTGTCCTTTTTCTTAGCTTTAAAGATTTGCCATTCAATGATTGCTTTCTTTATAACCCAAAGGTTAAAACCACAAGTGCGATGAAATTCTTCCATGATGGAAATAATACTTTAAAGATGCGCTTGAATTTTATTTGTGTGGCCTCATCCTTGATTTCTTGAGAACAACTGCGGTATACCTCCCTTTGTCGATCCAGATTTATCAAGCTTCTACGCATTTACTTCACCATCATATATAGAAACTCAAATTTTACATCAAGAAGTTTAACGATGGCGTTTCTTGTTTATGTTTATGTACATTTTCTTCTCATTAGATTTTGGAACTTGAACTTTTAGAAGAAGAAGGAGAAGAAGAGGTGTTGATGGAGGTGAAGGAGGAATGTGAGGATGGTCCTCTTCCTCTTCACTTTTGCCTTTTGAAGTAAATGCCCAAAGCCGTGCGGCTTCAGTTCCAAATAATCTTCAGCTGGCTGTCACCACTCGACATAGCATGGAATGTTTTCAGAAACTCTTTATCTTCTTGAAATCCCGCCATTGATGCCATATTATCTCTTTGATAAGTTCTCTTTCTCAACCCAATTAATGGATTCTGCAGAAGCCGCTTTCGCCTTCACCACTTGGCCTTGCTTTCCACGGATTTATCATGCAACTCAAATCCAAACATCAACTAGCTGCGATACCGCGGATCCGGTAAGGATCTTTTGAATGATTATGTTTGAGTTTTAAACTTGCATGTAATAATTAACCATTGAGAATTTAATGTGAAGAATGAGGAAAGAAGAGGATTATTTGATCAAATACATATCGCAGATCTGAAAAGAATAATGAACAACAAACCATAGAACGCAGGTTGATAACGGAGACGTAGGCAAATTTTGCCTAAGTCACGGGCCTTTCGCAATGGGGGCTTCTTTATTTTACCCTTTCAGTGCTCAAAATTACATCTCGGTAATGCAAAATGCTTTTACAAAGGCCCGATCACGGTCTTTTTCTCCCGGATCTCTAGAACCACGTAGAGAAGCGACATGCAAAGCTGATGCTCAAGCTCCGAAGCAGAATCGGAATAGCGTTTCCACCTCAAAGGCTTCCCTGCATCAAGCTGACTTTGGCTTGGCTTTCCTTCCGCGGATTCCTTGCAGAAATTCGCGAGTTCGACCCTCGGTGACGACAAAACCAAATTTTTCATATACAAACCAACAACCAATATCTGACCCGCATTAGGCAGGTAGTAGGCCGCGTGGCTTTCGTAATTGGAACATGCCGCGTGTCGATTGCGTGATTGGCCGCGATGCGCCGCCATGTCATCACGACCGCGTCTACTGCTTGCGTCGCGCCCATTCATATGCCCGCGTCTACTTCTAAGAGGCTGCGTGCGTAAAGCCCGACACGCCGCGTGTCACTTTTGTCGGTGGTGACCGCGTGTCCTCGATCTTGGTCGATCGTGCGTAAAATTTTGCTGAATCCGCGCCCAACCCGATGTCGTCACGGTGATGCCAGCGGTATCCTCGTCTGTTCGATGTAAAGCCTTTGGAAACGCCACATTAGGTACGGACCTGCCGCGTCGGTACGTACGGACTATGACGTGGGTATGCGGATAAATGCGGTCATCCTTTTACTTTGTTTGGCTTTTTGGATGAGCGCCAATATCTTCTCCATTTCAGTTTGTGAAGTAAATATACCATGTGGGATGAGGGAAGGCGAAGGCGGACTTAATATTACGAGGTTTCGTCATTGGAACACTTTCATTTTTGAGCATTTTTTCAAGCCCTATCGGGCTTCTGGATCCGATTCGAATCATTTTTTGTCACCTTACTTTATCATTTCTTGATTTTTTGTCACTTCTCTTGATTATTTAAATAATCCACCTTGAATTTGTCACTTTAATTTATCATTTAAATAACCCATTTATAGGTCGCTAACCCATTTCCTTATTTTTTTGGGGTTAACCGCTTTCCATAAATATTCCTTCTTGATTTTGTCACCTTACTTTATCATTTCTTGATTTTGTCACTTCTCTTGATTATTTAAACAATCCACCTTGGTGAATTTTGTCACTTTAATTTGTATCATTTTAAATAATATTAACCCATTTCTAGGTCACTTAACCTATTTCCTTATTTTTGGGTTAACCACTTTCCATAAATATTCCTTCTTGATTTTGTCACCTTATTTTATCATTTCTTCTTTTAGGTCCTTTGACTTCTTTGACCTTGGGGCTTCAAGCCTTCGTGTGGGGTCCTTCATCTTCAGTAAGGCCATAAATCTCAACCATGAGGGAGTTATGTGACATTCCACGCCACCACTGAGAAATGGCATGACAAGCACTAATCAAATACAGGATAGTTTCACCAACAATTTCCTTTATCTTCATCTCGTTATTCCTCATACAAGAATGGGTCCTCAAACCTTTCTTCTAGGATAACTCAATCGTAAAGAATCTTCAGGTAGGGAATGCTTCACCATAAAGGGGACCACTTTGGAGTTTATCCATTTTTATTACACCTTATCAATCATGATAAGTTAATAATGAGCATGGGTCCTCAACCATTCTTCTAGGATAACTCAATCCACAGCGTCTTCGAAATGAAGATAACACCGCCATAAAGGGGTTTACTTTGGAGTTCATCCATTTGTGCACCTTATCAATCATGATAAGACAATAATGGAGTCTATCATACATTTCCAGCAATACATCATATACCAATGGAGCCACATCGATCCATCTTCATCGTATCGATGACAACTCATTGACACATCTTCATCCCATGCACTCTCATCGAGGACAATACATATTATATTACATAAATTATCGATCAATCAATCACTTGACATCAATCAATGACATCAATCAATCAAACCATTTGGCATCGATGACAACATGATCAGCAGTTACTCCCTTTGTTAACATATCGATAGGATTTTGGCTAGTATGTATATTTTCCAGCTTCAATGTCCATCTTCCAAGATGAATCATATGAAATGGACTTGAGCTATATATGCTTAGTGAATGGAAGGTTGCGAGTTATTTGCAAGATGAATGCCCCTCTCACTGTCCGCGATTACAACTTGCTATTCTCTGCTTCTTTCCCAATTCCTCCATGAAGCCCTGCAATGAGAAACCAAATCATTTCTTTACTAGCCTCGCAGCAACAACATACTACGAATCTTTTTTTTGAAAGTGAAATAACCTTTCGCGGAGTTTTGAAATCCAACTTACTATTGTTCACCCTCTGGAGAGGTAAAACATACCCCATGGTGCTCCTCATGCTATCTTTATCACCCTTACACAGATCAACATATCCTTGTAGAAAAGTGTTCGAACCCAGCTAGAAACATAATGTATGAGTAGCGGTACCTCTCAAATACATGAGAATCCACTTTACTTCCTCCCAATGTTCTTTACCTAGATTGTTCATATACCTTCTCACGAAAGCTCCCCACTTTATGTGCAATATCACGGTCTTGTGCAAACCATCATACATCAAACTATAGCTAGCCGATGAATAAGGGACCACGGACATGTATTCTATCTCCTCGGTAATCTAACTTGTGACACACATTTCCTTAGTTAATTTGAAATGGATGGCCAAAGGTGTACTCTTGGTTTTGCATTATGCATTCTAAACCTCCAACACCTTCTCTATGTCACCTTGAGACAATGTCAATTTGCGATTTTTCTTGTCTCTTGTTATTCTCATACCAAGTATTTTCTTTGCAACACCCCAAATCCTTCATACCATAAAATGAATTAGCTAATTTCTTTTGAGCACATTTATATCGAGATTAGACCCTACAATGAAGCATGTCATCTACATACAATGAGAAGATAATATAGCTTCCATTTTTCTATCCTTTTAAAATAAACGCAGTGATTAGAATGACATCTACTATAACATTGTTATATCATAAACACATTAAGGAGTTCAAATACCAGCGGGGCTTTCTTTTAGGAAGAAGCCATACAAGCTCTTCTTCAACTGCATACCAAATTATCCTTTCCTTTGACCTCCTACCCATGTGTGGTTCTTTGCGTGCAAATTTATTCCTCCAAATTCCCCATGGAGAAAATATGTTTTTACATATAACTATTCAAGAAGATGCAAATCTTCTCACGCCACAAGACTTAAAATAGTCCTAATTGGAATCGAGATGCAAATCTTCTACTGCCACAAGACTTAAAATAGTCCTAATTGAAGTCATTTTAACAACAAGAGAAAATATTTCATCAAAATCTATACCTTTCTTTTGTGCAAACCCCTTTACAACAAGTCTAGCCTTGTACCGCTTTTTGCCTCCATCTTCTTCCTTCAACTTGTAAACCCATTTATTCTGTAATGCTCTTTTTCCTATAGGCAATTGAACCAAATCCAAAGTCTGGTTATTTACCAAGGAGTCCATTTCCTCTTTCATGCCTTGCTCCCACTTCTTTTTAGTGTCTACTTGCATTGCCTCTTCATAACATTCTGGTTCACCAAAATCAATCAACAATAAATAATACAATGAAGGAGAGTATCATTCAGGGGGTCTAATTAACCTGATGGATCTTCTAACAACACCTACATGAGTTTGAGGTACCTGCTGATCTTGTTGTTGTACATTATGATTTTCTGGTACCTTTGGAATTTCGTTTTTAGTGATCTCATCAAGCACTGTGTATTCTGGTTTTTCTTTTTCTTGTTTCTTTCCCTGCAAATGATCTTTGTACATGAACTTCTCATTGAACATAACATCTCTACTCCTAATGATTTTTTTTTATTTTCATAATCCCATAAGCGATAACCAAAATCATTAACACCATATCCAATAAAGGTACACTTCTTGGATTTTCCCTCAAGCTTTGTTTTATTTTCTTTATCAATATGGACAAATGATTCACAATCAAAAGTCTTCAAAAAAGAATAGTTAACTTTTTACATGTCCATGCATCCTTGGAATTTTACCATCGAAAGAGCTTGAAGGTCCTCTGTTTATTAAATAAACAACAATATCTACAACATCGGCCCAGATCTATAAGGGAAACCCAACATGCAATCTCATACTCCTTGCACGCTCCATGATTGTCCTGTTCATCCTTTATGACGCACCATTTTCTTGTGGGTTTCCTGGAAATGTCTTCTCTCTACGAATTCCATGGTATGAACAATAATCATCAAACTCCTTGCTACAATATTCACCTCCATTGTTTGATTTGAGACACTTCAACCTTTTTCCCATCTCATTCTCAACCAAAGCTTTCCATTTTTTAAAAGTATCAAAAACATCATATTTTTGTCGAATGCAATAAAACCAAGTTTTTCTGGTTGCATTATCAATAAAAGTAACATAATAACGAGAGCCACCAAGAGATGATACCTAAGATGGTCCCCATACATATGTATGCACAAGCTCTAACATTTCACTCTTATTTTCCTTTTCGACTCTTAGAAATCCGACTCTCTTATGTTTTCCATAAACACAATGCTCACAGAAATCCAAATCAATTTGTTTAAGATCTGGAAAAAAATTTCTTTTGTGAAGTATCTGCATCCCCTTCTCACTCATGTGTCCAAGCCTATGATGCCACAATGCTGTATCCACCCCTGTATAATCTAAACATATAGAAGAGTTAGTATTACCAGTACATAAAGACAATGTACCTACCTTCTCTCCTTTTTCTATCACCAATGATCCTTTGGTGACCTTCCACACCTTATCTGTAAATATGGATATACGACCTTCACTTTCCAACTGCCTTGTTGATATTAGTTTTTTCCTTAGATCTGGAACATGTATTACCTCTTTCAACAACCATTGGTTTCCATTTCTTTGCTTTATTTTTACCTTTCCCATTCCAACAATTTTGCATGGTGCATCATCACCCAAATGAACTTTTCCAAAATCACCTTGAACATAATCTAGAAAATGTTTCCTATGGGGTGTGAAATGAAATGAATCCCCTAAATCTACTACCCAAGACTTAGAAATATTATCTATAGAAATAATCAAAGCATCTTGTAACACATTACCTATTACATTTTCTTTTCCTAATTTTTCTCCTGCAGTCCATCTCTTTTTTTCTTTGGATCTATGCAGTCTTTCTTCAGATGTCCTTTCTTCCCATAATTCCAACACTCTATCTTTCCAAATCTGTATTTGGATCTTCCCTTCCTAGAATTCTCGCAGTTCCCCAAGCCCTTTCCTCTATCCTTTTGTCTTCCCCTATTCTCCATGTTCAATGCATTACCTGATCTCTCACCTGTGTTTTTCCGTCACATTTCCTCACTAAGGATAACACCAACAAAATCATCAAATTTTAAAGTATTTGAAACAGAGACAACGTTACTTACAACCATGACCAAGCCATTCCAACTTTCTAGAAATGAGCACAAGATTAGAAGAGCCCTGACCTCATCATCAAAGTCCACTTTTACATAACTTAGTTGATTAGTAACCATATTAAATTCATTTAAATGATCTGCAATAGACCCACCTTCTGACATATTCATATTAAATAATCTCTTCATTAGAAATACCTTGTTGTACGTCGAGGGTTTTTCATACAATTTAGCCAATTCATCCATAAAATCCTTCGTTGTCTTTTCTTTCTAAATATTGAAAGCCACCGACATTGGCAGACTCATCTGTATCGTTCCTAGTGCCTTTCTGTCAAGAACCTCCCATTCTTCATGCTTCATGGCCATCAAATTCTTTGCTATTCCACCCAATGGTAGGAATAGATCCTTCTGATATAAATAATCTTCCATATGCATCTTCCATAACTGGTAGTTTTGGATGCTAAATTTCTCGACCCTAAACTTTCCATCTTCCACCATTGCTCCCACTCGAACCAGGAACCCTCTTTTCTTGCGAGTTACCTTTTTCTTTGATACCAGTTGTTAGAAAAATAGGATCACAGAGCAATAACATAAAACAAATGTGGAAATAAAAAAAAGAATATACACAATAAAATAGAGACACAGATATATGTGGTTCACCTAGTGTGGGCTACACCCACCAGAGAAATTTCCAGGTCCTTGCTTTATTATTATCCAACAAATGAAGGGATACAACCTACAACACACCCACTGTAACTTCCTCTTCTTTCTCTCACAATATCCTCACTCATAATACAATATTCACAATGATCCATAGCCACAATACATTTCCCTCGTAAAAGAGGGTTTCCTTCTAGGGAAAAAAATCCCTAGCATAACTTCTACCGTTATATCTATGAACTTATAATGAACGGTCCAGATTTACAATGAAATTACAATATACATTTACAAAGCAATTTTTCCTTTGGGGGCTTTGCCCCCGAATCCCCATCGGGGAACGTTGTCCCTCGAATCCCTGCTGGGGGCCTGCTTTCCCCCGGACCCCATAGAGGGTGTAACTCCCCTCTACACTCCTCCACGTGGAGGAGTGTACATTATTCCATGGTGTAAAGTCTTCATGGGGTATAAACACAATTGAAAACAAAGACCTCTGAATCAGGAAGATAATCAGGCTCCACAACCAACAATTTGGTGTTTGAAGTATCAAAAGATTCGATTGCCTCAAGCCAGTGCACGGTGGTAAAAAAAAAAGATAGAGAAACGAGTTTGGACCCGCTTCCCATGTTCACAAAAGGAAAAATCCAATTGGGAAAAGGGAGTTTTGAGGTCATGGTAAAAGAAGATTGGAAAAACATTATTGTTTTCATTTATAAATATATAATGTGTGAAGGCAGGTATGAAATTACATTTCTATATCATATCCGTTTAATATTTCCTTTTGAAGCTGATGAGAAGATTAATTTTCCTTTCTACTTATGGAAAATCCTCTGTAATATGACCATGCATATTCAAAGAGACCCTAGGCATATAAAACAAAGTTTATATCACCATGGGTTGATCAAAATCATCATCGTGGAGGAACTAAAGAAACAAAATGACACATGGATTGATTTTCTAAATCGTAATGGTTTTCACGAGGAAATTGTTACTAACATTCAAGATAATATTAGTGAATACCTCAGATTTCAAAGAGACGAGGGATTCACTATGCAGATAGAGAGATCGAAATGGAATCCATAAAGGAGAAATAAGAGACCACACACTCCAACTAACCTGCCTATCGGTCGACGATACACAAGAAGCATGAAAAAAAACCACATGGAGATAGAGTAGAGTCAACACATAGGGACAAAAGAGATTCAACACATAGAGACAAATCAAATTCTTGAAATAGAGCAAGAGGAAGAACTAGTAATTGTTGAAACTATGCCTAAAAATCCAAGAACCCGATTCTCTAATCTAGATTCTCTTGTGTGTATTGAACCAAAAGTTAACATGCCAACATTTGATGATCTTGATTATGAGATAGAGTGTATTGAACTAGAAGCTAACAAACCAACATTTGATGATATTTATTATGAGATAGAGTTTCTTGAACCAGTAAAAGAGGAAGTACTTTCTAGCCCTATAGATACCTCTGACTCTTCAAAATTGAAAAGGAAAAATAAGAAAATCAAAAGGTTAAAAGTAGAGATTAAAGAATTTGAAGTCTTGGATCATTATATCAAGAATGAGAATGAATCCTTGAAGAGTTAGAGTACCAGATTTCAATAAGAGAATAAAATGTTGGCATCAAAAAACAAAAAGTTTCTCAAGATAGCAAGAAAGTGGTATATAAAATTCCAACGCATTGAATTCCAGAATATAATGTTGAGGATTAAACTTAAAATGCAACAAAAGAATCCCTATAAAGCCTCATACCTCTAATCTGAAGATTTTGATATATGTAGCAACACACTCCTGAATATGTGTTGAGGATGATACAATTTTGTTTAGTTTTGGAAATTTTTGGAATCAATATTGAAGTCGTGGTCAATTGTCTAGTTCAATTGCATGAAGACATGCAATACCTAAGGTGTGGGGGAGATGTTGGGGGAGATGTTGGGCCCTAGATTTGATGCATTTTTTACTATGACCGATTCCCTTTTTGACCTTTTACTCCATTTTACCTCCTTATTATCTCATTTTGATAAATTACTCATGCTTTTCAAGGAATACATTGCAATGAGATTTACAAGGTACTAAGTTGTCTATTTTTCTTGATTTTCCTTGTTTTTGATGAATAAATAAAATTGGAATTTGTTTTACTAATGACAGTTACAAAATTTTTGGATCCGTTAACCACAAGTGCAGATCCTGTAACCACAATGCATAGATATGGTAACCATTCTTTGGTTGACATACCAACGCTCCCTCATATCGAAATCCTCCACATGGGTTTTGTTCATAGGCCCCACGAAATGGTTCAACACATATTGATTCAAATCTATACTTGACAAGGAAGGCACTATCTCTTGTTCAAAATTAGAGTCAACTGTTTTCTTAAAAGAAGCGTTCCATCATGGCCGATCTCTACTCTAGGACGAAAAGAATAATTTCATGCATTCCATGTCATGGAATTATTTAATGGAAACGTTAAACATCCTATTCTGCTCCCATGAAAAGAAAAATTTAGGCTACAATGTTTATCCTATACTCTCGAATTAGTATCAATTTGTTGTATTAGTTTTGTAGATCCATGAAATAGGGGATTGAGTGGATCTTATGAAACACTCTTACCTTGATTCATATATGCTATATATATGTAGAATAGTCTAGTTGAAGGAAAGGGATAAAAAGAGAGGATAACGAACTTATGAGAAAAATCATTGTATACTTTTGAACATGATTATGGTAATACAAATACAATTGATGTTTTGAATCATGGTGTGATCATTTCTTAGTTATGTAGCTTCCTTCTGCAATGCATGCAAGCTAGGAAATCCCCCTACATTGGTATACGTTGCATTGGATTATTTAGTTAGTTTTCTTTCATTTAATGTTCAGATTTAGTTTCTTTAACATGCTATTTAACTTATCATTTCATTTCCTGTTATGCAATATTTCAATTTAGTGTGATGTGTGATTGCAAGATATAGACAAATATCCATTTATAACTATTATTGAACAATTTTCTCAAACAATATTGCATGAACATTCTGTAGAGTGAAATACCACGATCAATGGTTTTTATAATTGCAATTCCAATAATTGGATATATCTTCGTATCACATTTTGATTCATATCGAGTCTTTACATTCATGCAAGTGTGTTTTTATTATGCAAGTGTGGTGTGTTTCCTAATTCACCAACAATGGAATGATGTTCTCCAAGATCCCATTAGTAAGATTAGTGACCAAGTACATGATCATCATCAAGAGTGGCCGAATTAGAATTTAATTTCACACAAGTGTATTTTTGTTATGCAAGTGTGTTTAATACTTTCAAAGTAGATAAATTCTATAAATGATCTAATTCTGCACATACAGTGCGTGCATTTCACAAGTTTACAATTTCTGGTTCATAATTTAATGTAATATAATTTATGCGTATAAATTGTGTGACAGATACAAGTTGATCAAGGCCATCTATGGATAATAATTCGTAATTAACATTATATATGGTCATGAGATCATTATATCTCATAATGGGCATGCCATTGCACATTAATTTTGACTCACAATTCTATTAGTGTACAACACGAATGCGGAAAAAAATATTTGCAATTAGAATTTTTAGAAGACTCTACCGAGATAGCTTGTACACGAATGCTATTAGTGTGATAGGTCACATGTATCAATACTAATATGAAAGATCCCACCAAGATTTCTCAGGAAATACCTTTAGGGTTGATAAATGGTCTCAACATTCACAACCTAAGATAGAAAACAACACACACACACACACACACACACACAAAAAAAAACCCCAAAAAGCCAATAACAAAAATTTACTAGTGTACTAAAAATGTAATACATTGCACTACACTAGAGGAATGATCATTGATGTTTTTTTTATTTGTATAATTTTTTAGCAGAGCTCAAGAAATAAACAACTATGACTAACACTAGAGGCATGATAACATGGATGGATTACTATACACTATCAGATTCAATGTCGGTGTGGATAGATTCGATTTGGGAAAACAATTAAATGTTATTTTCCTAGAGCACAACTTAATCCAATGGATCAAATCTAATATAGGAACTCAATTATCAAAATCTAGTGTAGCCTGGTGCGAGGGGTAAAGTAGGGTGGGTTATGATTACCATTGGATTGAATTTGTATGATGTGGTATTACTCACTGTATATGCTTCATAGGATCCTTCTTATGTTCACACTTAACATGGATACTAAAAGGCCCATTGTCATCAATGGGGCTTTCATTGTGGAACAATATTTTACCAACACCTACAAAATTGTCATACTATAATAGAACTAGACATTGGGCACCATGTGATTTCTATACTACACATATAAACCTATATATCAGAGTAGAATTCCTATTAAAAAAAGTACAAAATGGAAGTAATATGAGCATGCCACAAAACAAATTCTATGCAACACAACAATAGATCTATCTAGAAAAAACATGGAGCGTTCTACACATAGAATCTTAATACCATATCTATTATTCAATATTTGTGTTATTATTTAAGATATTCAAAACAAGCAAATGTATTGACACAAATGAAAACAACTTACAAAAAATACGAAGTGATTTGGAAATCTATGAATGCCTGCTTACCATGAATAGAGGGGGGATCTTGGAGGGGACCCAAGAAGCATGATTATCATAATAAACCTTGGTCATAACAATAAATTTCTCATCAACATGGGCATGAGAAACATTGAGCAAAGTCATAAGGTCAATCTAGTCAAAATGTTGAAATTATACCCTTTGTTGATATACCCATGATGTCAAAAGAAGTAATAAGATTTGACACAACTCTTATATAAAAAATCCAATGCGACATTTGATAACTTCTAGGTTCAACCACATTGTTTATCCATTAACCTGACAATATATAACCTATCAGGATAATTAACATATTGGTGAAAACCACACCAAATATTCACGCATGAAATTTATAAACTCTTTATATTTGATCGTTGATGCTTTACCTACACCCTATTTAACATATCCTAAAGTTCTAAACTGATTGTGATCACAAGGAAGGAGAATATTTCCATCATAAGCATAAACACATTAGTGCACTGGTAAATCCTTCTCTCTCCCCTATGCAATGATTGTTTTTCATACCGTTTGATGGAACCCAATCCATGTATGATTCCATGAATTACCACCCAAATACTATCTGATATAAATCACACTATTTTTTGGCTAAATCGTTTAGTAAAATGAAAAAAAAAGGTTCAATCATGTTGTTTCTCAAGAAAAATATGAGTACCTTAAAACTAAACATTAAAAAATGGAATGTTGGTTTATTTAGGGATCCAAAACACCCCAATATTTAAAGTTCTGTAAGGACCGACTTTGATATAAATGATCTAGGTTAATTGACAATGTCTCAACTACAAAGAATATCCCACATGGGCAAGAAATGACCGCTTCAAGAAGAAACTCAGAGAATCTGTAGATCAGATAGACAAACCCAAATACTAAAGAGTATTTAGATTTGGAACATGATGTATTCAATATAGAGCACTCAGATCTGGAACAAATCTTTAAATATTTCTTGGATAAACTATATTTAAAGAAGATCTATGCCTGGTTTGGATCTGATCCATGTAATGTATTTCCTTTTGAATACTTTGTAAATATGAAATTGTAGCAAAAAATATGTGCGCTTAAGTCAGAGTTGCATCCTCAAACTAGAAGCTGTGTGAATATTTATACATTGAGACCAAGCAAATAGATCTTTTGAAAAAAACATGTCATATACGATATATTTATGATGTAGATTTATGAAATCATGTAAATAATTGAAGATAGCCAACAAAAAGAAATTTCCATGCAAAATACATTTTGCAGGTTTGTAGAAATG
>SNQJ01S0007696.1:66424-76842 GCA_010110895.2 Picea sitchensis
GAGAGAGAGAGAGAGAGAGAGAGAGAGAGAGAGAGAGAACTTAATTGGGAAGGCCCATAGGCCTTAAGGGTTATAACTTCTCTCTGATACCATATGTCCATGGCCTAAATTATAATAAATATAATTTCATAGATAAACACCACAATCTACAACTATTAATTGATAAATATGAAGACACATGACTCAAGATTACGTAATTTATAAGGAGCCTGTCGTGAGTAACTTACTTGAAAGTACTTGAAGGAATCAACTTACTTACAACACCATGAACGTTCAATCGTACTCTAATCCTTGATCCAACATGCCATAACAAAGTGGCGAAAAAATATCCTCCCAACCAACCCCTCATTCATCACAACTGAGAACCACTGAGCCCTCAATCCACCACCGTGCTAGGTTTTGTTAGCCTGTTCTTCAAATTTTCCAAGCAAGGAGATATGATATTTTATCCTTCTTCTTTTTCCTTATTTATATATAATCCATACATGATAAAGAAATTGATTGTTATAGCATCATTTGACACCTTATATGCTCATGAAGACTCATTGGCCTCAGTTACATCCTTGTCCCTATTCGCAGGAGAAAAATCCCCCATTTTCCTCCCTAAAATTATATTAAAAATCCCCTTTTCCAAGATGTACATGACTCTCAAAGAAACACATGTACATACATGACTTTCTAGTTAGCAACCCATGTACATGTTTGTTTGGCTAAAAACAAAATATAATTCCAGATATTTTGGGCAGAGTTGATGGGTTCCCTAGGTTCCCGACCTCCTATAGCCCATGCATAACTACTCTAACTAACAAAAGGGAGTACAAAAGAGAGCCTTGAGATGGAGGAAAGACATCATGAGAGAGAGAGGTAAACTTATGCTGGTAGTTTCCTTATAGCCCTGCAAGCCCCTGTTTCCCTATATTTCTGAGATTGTCTTCCCCCTGAAAACCCTTGTTTTTAGGATTTGTGTTCCTCTTTATCTCATCAGGAAGAATCCTATTTCTTCCTTGGACCCATCGGGACACAAAACTTTGGAGGTAGTCTTGATCCTCTCAGGCCTTGGGTGGAGGAAATTGAAGCTTGGTTCTAAGATCGTTCCACAATGGTTATAGGTTGTAACCAACCCCCTTTTGCTATTATCAATAAAATAACTCTCATTCTCGTCTGATTCTTTGTGTTAATTCATGATTTCAATGATGTTATGTGTCTTATTTTGAATCTACCACAAAATTTGAATCGATTGTATTTATTTAGTTAGCAGATAACTACTTTCTTGTAGTTGTATACTTCTTTGGTTGCAGGAATTTCGGAATATCGCTGTCAAGGATTTTGGGAGCGAAAGACCTCTAAAGGGATCTACTTCAAACGTAGGGTTCTAACTATGTTCCTCTTCCTTTCTTCTAAAAGTTAGTTACTGCAGGTAGTTGTTTCCAATTGATTTTCTAATTAGAGGTTGAGAGGAGTCTTTTAAGGGAATTTCTATGATGTGGCCCTGACCCAAAGCCATGGGACTTATATTTCTGTAACAAAATCTAGCGACCATACTAGGGATTCTCCCTTTTTGGGTTGTTCGGGGTGCTTTCTTTTTGCATTTATTTTGAATATTTTTCTGTGCTTTAAGACTTTTGTTATCCTTCTCTAAATTTATACAATCCTTTGTGTGTCTTCCAGACCCTCCTCTCTCATTTAGAGAGGATTTTTAAGGGTGTATGTGGGTTTCTGTTAGTACAATTGCGTACATACGTGAGTTTCTCTAGTTAGAGTCGCGTAGATACACTAATTTTACATTGGATATTCACGTACATGTTTTGTGAGGGAGTTTTTTTACTTTTTCCAAACTTTTGGAGGTAGGTGTTGTGACTCTGTGGGATCTTCCTGGGTCCTGCTAGGTCTTTGGAGTAGTTTTTGGGTTTCAAAATTAGTTTCCTTTGCTTGCAATATTATAATAAAATTTAAAAAATATTTTACATCTTTCTTTGTTAATCAAGGTTGTTGATTTTTACTTTTTTATGGCTTAGGGTGTTAGAAATATTTTTTGCGTGTTTGTTACACTCTGTTTCATGTTCCTACAATGTTCTTAGGGTGTGATTTAGTCATCTGTTACCAATCTCTCTTCCCTTGTAATTTCTTGTTTTCTTGATTTGTATAAAGTAAAAATGTAACAGTGCGTGTTTGTGAATTTTCCTCCTTTCCCTTTTGCATTTGCATCTAAAAAAAATGTTCATCATACACAATTTTTCTCTTATTTCACTTTTATACTTTTTTAAGTATTTTTTTTTTTTTTTGCTTCTGGAGCTTCGACAAAAAGAATTCTAATATTGTTAGTTGTCTTGCATCTGAAACTTGCATTAGTAAATGAATCGCATCTAAAATAAGAATTTCATTCTTTGCATACAAGAAATAAAGTGTTTGTTTTTGTTAAATTCTGAAGCGTTATTTACACTCTCATTTTCAATGAAAAACTACATTTTTTTTTTTTTTTCGAGTTCGTCAAAAACATCATTTGGTTTCAACTCCACACCATTTTTTAGTAAATAAGAATCTATAAAATGAACACTAACTAAAATCAATTAGACATTTTCATTTTATTAGGGTAAACAAACTAGTTTTGGCTAGGGCCTTGGTTTAGGTTGGAGAGTTAATTTCTCCAAGGCCAGAAAACAAACTTAGGAGTCTGAGCTAGGGAGTGAAAAACCAAACTATCGTATAAGTGTGGCCAGGAAACTCCTCTCACACAGGATCCAAACACAAGGTCGCGTGAGGAAGAGACAATGAGATAACCCCTCTAAATCTTGACCAAGCATTGCAGGAAGATCATTTTTTGGGGGTTTTGTTAGTACCCATACCTCCCTAAGAGGAGGTGATTTCGAGGCTTCGAGATTTGTTACCTTTCCCATATGTTTGATCCCTACTGTCGACTGTTCCCCTGTACTATGACTGCGAGTTGGTGACCTTAGCTTCTTTTCCTAGGGATTTCATAGGTGACTACGGGGGGCTTACCATGGTACATGAGGCAGAATTCGTATCACACTTCTCAGTACTAATGTAGGGTTCCCTGTGAAGTGTGAGTACTTGAACCTGATAAGGATAGTTAGTGGAGATCGAGGTAACAACTTCTCACTTCTTCATTTGCTGGTCCACAAGACTTAATCAACCCATGCCTTCATCCGAAAGGTCCTTTTTTCCTTAATCTTTTACTATTGTGATATTAGGACCTAATCCACCTGAGTCAAGATATTGGAAAAGTTGTTTGTGACTATTATTTCTCTTAGGGAATTTTTTAGTGGTGTGTTTTACGATCATAGATTTCCTAGGAAGGTGTGGGTAGTTACCTAGATCTAGCAAGTCAAAGTGGCTGACCAACCACCTCATCGATTGATGATACTTCAAAGCCTTCATCCTGAAGAGGAAGTAGAGTTCAATCCTCCACCTCCTCCTCTTAGGCATAGACTTGACCAATTCAACACTTTTGTACTAACTGGTCCACTCGAGATTGTAAATATGGAACCCGTAAAAACTAATGCTTATGCTCTGGAGGTTGTTACTGTTTTAGATCTCAGAGCTGAGGATTTCACTTAGCCTTTCAATCCTCTGTTAACTAGGCCTCACACTCCACTTGTTGTGTAGCTTCTAGCTCCTGAGTCAGACTTCACTGATAGTATCCCTCTTCAGTGGGCCATAATGGAAGGAACTTCAACAATATCTGTGTTGGGGGTCTCAACAACTCCCATGTTGGCAATCATCATGGAGGAATATTTCCTCCTAGTGTCTCTAACCAAATGATGAGTGTGGTGCACTCCACCAGACCCACCTCAATCAACAACTCTACTACATTGATCATTGGTTCCACTCACTCTTTGAGTGAATCCATGTTGTTACCTTTGACAACCAACACTTTTTTGTTTTGTATGTTATCCATGAGCATGAAAAGCATCTTGGATGGTTCCCAGTCATTAACCCAAACTTTCAATGTTGTTGTGGGGAGTTTGTTTTCCTGCTACCAAGCTATTCCTTGGGGCGGAGGTCATATTTCTCCGTCATTTCCCTCTATCAGGAACAGGTTGTTCCCAAATTCTATCCCTAACCATTTCATAGGATGGGGTGGTTCCATGGGTAGTGTATTTCAATCTGCTAGCATGCCATCTACTTCGACTTCAGTCATGCTATACTGTGGGTTTGGAAGTAATCATTTCACTTCATTTATGGCGCCAGCAAGGGGAAACCTTGTCCATGGTCAATGTAATCCCATGCAAGGCCCTTTCTCCTATCAAGGGATTCCACAAGGGGGGGAATCCTTTTCTTTGTCAGAATGTTCCCATGCAAGGAGTTTTTCCTTCACAAGGAGGGTCAGTAGGGGGAAATATTTCTTTTTTGTTCAGGAACTCGATGGGTGGAGCTTTTCCTCTGCTTAACTAGGGCCAAAATGGTTTCATCCAAATCTCTAGCCCATCCGCAAACTCTTGTTGGCAACCTGGTGCCAACTTCAATCTAGGACCGTCTTTTTAGGCTACTAATTTGGGGTTTTTTAATCCTGTGTTTCCTGCGTCAATGTCGCAGCCTAGACTACCTTTTCTGGAAAACCTCCATTTTCCATATTTTTCCAAGTTAATGAATGATCCTATTCATCATAACCCTACTCAACCTCTGATTCCTACCAAATTGCCTTTAGATATACCAAAAATTGAAGGTAAGAATGGTGAAGACCTTGGAGACCATGTGACGATGTTTCATTTATGGTGCTCCTCTAATTCGTTGAACAACGACTCTATTCGGTAATGGTTATTCCAATGCACCCTCATTAGGGGCACTACAAAATGGTATATAAAACTGGAGGGGTCGAATATTGGAATTTTTGACGATCTAGCCATGGTATTTCTTAATCATTTCCAACACATGGTCTGATACGATGCCAACTCTGAGCTTTTGGATAATTTTGAGAAAAACAAGTCCTCTCACATTTTCAATCACATTCGGGAATGGAGGAGATAGAAAAGTTTGATTAAGGCCACGGTTCCTCCATAATTTATTTTAGAATGGTTCCTGAAGTAATTACTCCTTTATATTTATAAGGATGTTGTGACTTTAAGAGTGTTCACAAAGGAGTAAGCGATCTTCAGAGTGTAACAATTAGAGTTCATTTACTCTAATAAGTCAAGAATTCTCTATGAGATAATTCCAGACACACCACGATCGACGCTTGACTTGGAAAAACCAAAATTAGGACTGCATGCCGATGGAATTGTCGGTTATTCACAAATAAAAACCATAAATATGATTTCCAATAAGATGCAACAATTGTCGATTCAAAAAACTATGACTAGTAAGACCCCTAGTGTGACCACCCCCACTGCCCAATCATCAGATGTACATATTGTGTAGTTGATGAATCCAAAGGGTTTGTTGTAACCTAGGTCTACACCCCTGCCTCTCCTCTCTTGTTTCCCTATGCCTTCATCAAAATTTTCCTCTTCTGGTTGATAAAGTCAGTTTCCCATCTGTTCAATGACTTGGTTTTCCTTATTGTCTTGCTTGAATGATTTTTTGCACATAGTTTTTTTATTTTCTTGAAGGGTAAACACATATTGTGATTTGGTAAGAATTACTTGTCATCTTGTTTTTTTTTAATTGAGCTTACAACAAGTCGGTCAAGTATGTTGTATGCACAGGGAAAAACCATGAGAAAAATGCAACATTCAGAGCAGTCCATTTTGGGCTTGAAATACAAGCAAATAGATAGATTAAAATTGGAACGATGGAGATCCAACATGCCACTTAGATCGACGGTTTTCGTGCATTCAGAGTGTCGAAATCGTGAGGATTAATGACCAGACAGAAGCCCCGAAGTTCTGAAAGCCCGAAGTCCTGAAGTAATGAGAGACTGACACATCAACCAGAAGAAAGTGACTTCGGGAGATTTCCATGCTTTCCATCTCGAGCTCCGGAAGACCGAAGTCCAGAAGTAATGAGAGACTGCCACGTCAATCGAGAGAAAGTGACTTCAGGAGATTTCCATGATTTACATCTCGAGCTCCCGAAGCCCGAAGCCCTGAAGTAACGAGAGACTTCCATGTCAACCGGGAGAAAGTGATTTCGGGAGATTTCCATGCTTTACATCACGAGCTCCCGAAGCCCGAAGTCCCGAAATAACGAGAGACTGCCACGTCGACTGGGAGAAAGTGACCTCGGGAGATTTCCATGCTTCACAATCCCAAAATCTCGAACGCCGAAGTGCCGAAGTTCCAAACACGCATGGAATTCATCTGTTAAGACAAGTGGCACTCATCTTTTTAGACATGTAGTGTTCAGCCGGAGACATGTGGCATTCTTTTCAAGCACCTTGGGACACGTCATCTACTCGATTTCATCTGACACATGTCAGTCTCCTTCTGAGACACGTCACTTCGGGAAAAAGTCACTTTGGGAGATATTCATGCTCTGCGTTCAAAATCTCTTGAGCTCTAAGAAATTGGCGCCATCGCTAAATCAGATAGGGGAGTTCTAATATGGAAGACATATAGAAATTTAGCAGGGGCGCTAAAATAACTGGGCGTTCCTAGATCACACATTGCAACATGATCGATGACCACACTTCATTGCGGGGACGAAAAATGCTCAAACGTTAATCTTCCAGAGAGGTCCCGCAATTGAAACCATGGTATATCTTGTGAGGTACGTGGCAGTTGGTGGTGGATTGCGGGGGTTAGAGTGGTGTGGATCCAAACCACCCTCGACAACTTTCGCAATCACGTGCTTATATGACGTCAGGTCACCATGTCACTCCGAAAGATTTGCACGCTGCACATCCAATTGTCTTCAGTGGCCTCCAACAACGCACATGCACACCATGATCAATGCAAAACTAAAATCTATCACTCCGAATTAGTTTCTTCCACAGTCTCAGTTCATTCCAACAGTCACATCAATCCAGTTTCATTGCTAGTGTCAGTTTTCAATTATTCAGTTCAAGAATCTGTTTAGTTTAAAACACAATAAGTGGTGTTTTATGTTTGATAAGAACCACTCTTTTTGATTAAGTCAAGTGTGAAGTTTGATAAGAACCACTGTACTCCAACAATGTTTTAGTGAAGTTAATAAATTGTTCTACAATTGTTAATGTAGAGTTAAGTCTCAGTCCCAGATGGACGAGAGCCTCTGCAACTCTGATAAATATGTAGTTTCTGTATTTTTTGAGGGGTCAGAGTTTTTGGGGAATGATAGAAATACATCATACTAGTTGGACCCATTATATGCATGGATTAAATCTCTCTACCTGGTGAATATACTCCTGATGACAATGTTTCGTTCAAATCTTCATGTGTTTTTATATTATCTTGAATGCAGTTTTTGATTTGTACAAAGTACTTTTCATTTCCTTCGGCTATTGTATAACTTATCCTTATTGATATGCAACCTGTGAAAACAACTAATGCTTGGTGAAGATTTTTTTTTTATTGCAACCTGAGGAAGTAATTGTGTTTTTAATCCATGTTTTATGCCTTGAAATGATATTTTAAGTATTAAATTTCTTGCAGCAGATTATTCATTGAGTGGTTTGTTGTTTCCCTTTGTTTTTTTTATTTCACTTGTCTCTCATTTGTGTGCCAGCAGCCAAGGAAAACCCTCCTCCTAGTCAGTTTTCCAACCCAACCATGTTATTGTCTTGGTAAACCAACCCTCCAACTGACCAAAAAAATTTAAATCAACTATTCTAAACTTGAGGTGGCCTAGCTCTTCCCTTTAGCAGTCAGGTGCAGACTTTAGGACCAACATCTTCTGGCACCATTGCTAGGGAACAGAGTAACGAGATATATTTCCCTGGGAGAACGAAAACAATTAGATCTGATCTTAGATGGTGAAAAAAGACCAGACACATTTAGACTACAAATCATTCACCTGGCGACTCCATGGTTAAATAATCCAGTGGCGACTCCATGGTTTTAAGAAGTCATATTTTCAGATGGAAGCCATCTTGGCTCAGAGGTTTTCTCCTTTTAATTTCTCTGATGTTCTTTGTTTTCCAAATATTGTTCCTACTATAGATGAATGGGGTTATTACTTGCCCATATTTAAAGAAAATAAAGATGATAACCTTGCAGATCTTTTGCTTGATTTCCATGAAGTCGTGCATCAGTTGGGTATACATCATGAGGATGTATTAATGAAGATGTTCATGTACTCATTAGAGGGAGATGCTCGTGAATGGTACCGATCCTTGCCTCGTGCTAGCATATCTTCCCTGAAACAATTCCATGCAACATTTAGTGATCATTGTAAAAGGTTTTTTCCATCTGATTTACTTTGTGAAAATTGTTGTGAAGAATTTGAATATTATATTCAATAGTCCATTATTAGTTATTCTAGCAGTATAGATGAAGGGGATGATGATGCCGAGGAAGAGAAAGAAGATTCATTATCAATTGTATCTTCTTCCCATTCTATTATACAATATGATGACTTTCAACATTCTTTTAAAAATGAAAATGATGATGAGAAGGCAATAAATGTTGATGTTAAATCCTTAGTTAGTTTGGATTTCCAACAAAATGTTTTTTAGCTTGGTGTTTGTGATGCAACTAATATAGTCATGAATGTGATCGATTTTTTGCTCAATTTTTTCATGAATATTTAGCACCTGTTTGTGATATATTTGAAGTTGAACAAACTCCATTTACTAGTTATGAAAAAGATCTCCCAAATCCACATTTTAAATATGATTTTATAGTAGATATGGATCTGCATTCCCTAGAAATCATTGAGCAACAAGGAATCTATAAGTATGAAAATGACCTTCTGTAACAAGAACGAGAAAAAGCCATTCATGTAGAATACATGCTCTCTCAGTTCAAAAAAATAGATGAGCAGTATCAAGAGTGTTTTGTTTCCCTTAATGGTTGTGAAGCGTATGATCTTAGTGTTAGAATATAATGGATGTGCTCATTTTACCATTGACAATATCTCTATTGTCACCCAACCATAGGACAAAGCCACCCTCCGAGCACCTTAACCTTGACAGAGAATCACTCCGGAAGAAAACCCTAGGCTAGATAGCCAAACAAAGGGTAGAACATCTTTCCCCAAGGATAGTGCACCAACAAGAGCTAATAAGATGTTCCAAAACCTAGCCAAGAGATAGTCCAAGCCAAACTTGATCTTCTAGCTACAACAACTGCAATGACATCTCTCCTCAAACTTGCGCACACGACTAGGAATTGAAGTGCGCAGAAGACTGGGCACTGCAATTATGAGACTGTCTGCTAGAATGAGAACTGGCCTCCTGTATTTATACTAATTATGGCTAATTTCCTGGGCCAAATTCTCACTCTGGGTATCTGTCTGTTCAATATATATTATTATTTCTGGCCGACTTCTTCTCTTGGAGGCTAATAACCTAATATAAATTATCTTCTTGAGACGACAAGTCTTCTAGGGTTATTATCCAACTCATTAGGGTTTCTTCTTTCTTCCCGGAGTATTTTATCCTTTTCAGGTTTACACGTGGAGGTAAATACCTCCCACAACTACTATAATATCAACACTCCCTCCTATATAGGGAGGTATCACAGGTAATGGTCTTGAGCACAAAACATACCATTCACCCGGTAGCATCAACATAGTTATATATACTAGATCATGAAAACCATCATCATCATTAGCTGCATCATCTCTCGAAACCATACTCTATCTGAGTAATCAGACATGATGCTCACTCCACAGAGTGATACAAGAGCCATTCTTATAATCTAGAAGAGTAAATGTTCTGAACCATTTTCTGTTTGGAAAATATCTGTTCATCATTCATCTGGCTAATAATTATTTCCAATAAACTGCTGATAATCTTCAAGGCAATCAAAACAAAATAGAACACAACTGTGCCTATCCATAGTAGTAAATAACTACAATCCACTGGTACACTACCACACCAAGTAACACACAAGTACTTGATCAACAACGTATAGTCACGGACAGTGGAACACATCCACCACAATAGTATACATCTACTGTCATACAGTCTTCATAATAATCATCTGATACCAACCTGCACAGAAACAATGTTATGATATAAACTGAATCATCTGGGCCAATCTTTCACTCACATATGTGAGATCTGAAAGAATATCTGCCCTCAGATTAGAACACTGAGATATTTGGACTATTCTTCTCAAGCAAGGAAGAATAATTGTCCCGTCTTTTGAACCTGGACCATTCCCCACCCTGGGCCATTCTTCCTACACTAATCAAAGTGCAGCCTGGAGAGAATGTATAAACCCTAAGGAATGCCTGTCCCTGATTGCTGAGCCTGGACCATTCCCCACCTTGGGCCATTCCTCCTACACTAATCAAAGTGCACCCTAGAGAGAATGTATAAACCCTAAG
Source organism: Picea sitchensis (assembly GCA_010110895.2). NCBI lineage: Eukaryota > Viridiplantae > Streptophyta > Pinopsida > Pinales > Pinaceae > Picea > Picea sitchensis. The sequence goes on from SNQJ01S0007696.1 coordinate 76,796, forward strand.
GAATGACTGTCTGGACCATTTCCTCCGTTAACCATAAGAGGCAAAGA
>SNQJ01S0007696.1:99105-111743 GCA_010110895.2 Picea sitchensis
AAAAATATGAGTAATCCACTAATGGGGTCAAATGGAAACCAAGGTATCACATGAATCCCTATGTGCGATAATGGTTGTTGGCGTCGAACACAAGGGAAATTGCTTAGTCATCTACCAATGATGGTGTGTCATTTGTTGAGAACAAGGTTACCTATCAATGATGTAAATAGGCCTAGGGTGAAACTCTAGTTCATACTCTCAGAGCGATGTGTCATAGTTGATAAGAGTAGACTCGTCAGTAAGAATTCAATGGGGACCTTCTATACTAGAGTGATTAGGAGACAAAGATATGTGTGAAGCTGAGAGATACTTAACTGACATAGGAAGGATGAGTTGAAAACTCAAAGGTTTCTGTAGAATAGCCAACACAATTTGACTTCCCTTGAACAGAAACATGACACAAGATGTGACTTAGGAAGCATGGATTATAAACTAGGGTACATTTGTGACACAGGAGGTCTCAAAAAATGCTCCATATGACTGGAAGAACAACCAGTCGGGGGAGACTTTATTCAAAAATGAGAAAAAGGGCCTCCTAAAGCCATACTAACCCAATGATGAGGTAAATACTCATAATATTGTGTTATATTCAAGGGTTACATACGTAGCTTCCATGTATAAAATATTAAGACTCGTTCCCATCTTTATTTTTGGGTTTTTTTTTTCTTTTTCATATTATAAACACTGAAAAGGAATAAAATAATATTATGATACATTGGAGGAAACGAGTGTTGCAGGTAAGAAAACTAGTTCCAAGATCAAGTAACATACCTATGCTCAATGCAAGGAAGCATGTGCAGGATATGGACACTTGGGGGAAAGTTTCCTCCAGAAAAATAGGTTTCAAGTCGCAAAGGATAGTATCACAAGGATGGTATCTTTCTGAGAATGCATACAATTGGATACAACATAGCAAGTTTAAGCCAACATTAGGCTCGAAAAGTGAAAGAGGTAGTTATGCAATGAAATTGAAACTTAACACAACAAAAAATTTGAAGCCTTGGGGGTAATTGGTCAGCGATATGTAAGGAAAAGATATGAAGCTTCAACACAAAGTCATAGTAGGACTAGATAAGGCTTCTAAGCCAAAAAAAAAGAACTGTAACATGGGTGTCGAAATGGCTAGTGAGGAGATAACTAGGGCACCCATGAAGAGGTAAGATCTACCATCCGTAAACGACATTTTTTAAGTAGCTTGAAGGAATAATGTCACGAAAAATGGTGTTGATTCTAAGGTAAGGATGTGATCGATACTGATAAATGAAAAATGCATGTGGAATAAAACCTACCCTATATGTTGGTAAATACCACAATACCTGCCAAACAAGTTGAAAAAACGCCACCAAATATAATAATATTTTTGGAAAAAATATCTCTCAAAGACAACTGCACAAGAAAATGATGTAGGAGCATTGTCAGCAAAGCCATGTGGGATGACAGCACAGTGCCTAGCGCGCCTTTTGAGTAAAATTTTAAATTTTGAAAGATGTTGCATCTCAAAGAACTTTTGAGTAAATGATAAATCAAAGAAGTTTTAATGGTCGTAGGTTGAATGATCGCGTCAAACCAGAAGATATCAGATCGTCCTTCAGTTATTTGATTTTGGCGTGGATCTAAACATTTTCCTTAAATTGTCTTTCACAGACGTTTATTGTAATAGAACCAAGTAGTTGTAAGCTTTTACTTCGATTAGATAAGTAGTTGGAGGGAACCCTAGAGGACCTCTTGTATAAGTAGATGGATTGTATGCCTTAGTGGACCTCTTGTATAAGTAGATGGATTGTATGCCTGATAACGCCAATAATACTACGTGATTAGAGGGAGATAGTTGTTACTAAATGTAAGTTTTTTTATCAGGCTATACCCATTTACATTTGAATGAATATAATAGAGGATATTGACCCAATGCATGGTGTTGCTACTATTTACAGTTTCCTTGTTGTTATTTTTTTTCATGAATGAATGGGTTATGTTATTGAGTATATGAAACCGTGAAGCATTTGGATAAGTTACAATTATTTCTCTTCATTGAGGTCATGCAAGGTGTGCATACAGTCCATAAGGAGTGCGTTGATAGAGTTTCTTTCGACTCAGAAGCTCAGAAGAGATAGCGTGAAACTTCCATTTGCAAGGAGTGTAAAGGGACTATTGCAAGGTGTGCATAGTCGCCCGCAAGAAGCTAAGTCTTGCGTAAGAATCTATTGCAAGGAGTGCATAGATTCGCAGTTCGACTAAGTGTCGAAGTATCCCTCTAAGGAGTCAAAGGGTTCGAGAAATAAATCTTAAGAGAGATAGCGGGGAGAAATCTTCAAAGGGAGTGAAGTTCTGAAGGTTTCACGAGTTATCGATCAAGATCCATCCAGGAGGGAGCGGGATCATTCCAGATCATTGGATTTGGGAAAAGTGCATGAGATTTAAGTCTTTGTGTGCTCACAGGAATGAGGATTCGTTGATGTATCGAAGAGGTTAGGGACCATCCATCATCCAGAGGGATAGGTGGTGTAAGATATACAACTTTGGGTGAAAACACTCCATGAGAAAGTGAGTGTGTAGGAGTTGAAAACTCCTGAAGCCCGAAGAGCCGAAGCGATTTATAGTCTTTGATCTATGGGAGGCACGCGTCAACAAATCATGAACTCCAGGTGAAAGTAATTCAAAAGAAAACAGGTGAGGATAATTTGAAAATCCCGAATCCCGAATAGCCGAAGTGAATCATGATCGTTAGATCCAGAAGGACACATGGCAGAGATTTGTCGACTTCGGGTGAAAACACTCCGGGAGAAAGCAAGTGTGCAGGAGTTGAAACTCCTGAAGTCTAAAGAGATGAAGTGAATCGTAGTCATCAATATGCGAGGGACACGCGTTAACAGATCGTGAACTCCGGGTGAAAGCGCTACAGGAGAAAGCAAAGGTAGAGAGTTTGAAACTCTTGAAGCCTGAAGAGCCGAAGTTAATCATAGTCGTTGATCTTTGGGAGACACGCGTTGACAAATCGTCAACTTCAGGTGAAAATGCTCCGAGAGAAAGCGAAGGTAGAGAGTTTGAAACTCTCGAAGCCCGAATAGCCTAAGTAAATTGTAGTCATCGACCTACGAATGGAGATCGACAGTGGGGAATCATTACGTAGCGTGGAGGAGAAATTAGCGGGCATGCTAGTTCACGGCCCGCAATTCACCAACGTCGTTGATCTCGTCTGGGTGGGGGATCAACGACCACGATTAGACCTATTTGGGCAAGTACTTTTCTAATTGTGGATATTGAGCCCTACGATAAAGAGAAAGCACGTTGGTGCCCCGCAATCACTGTGGACTGTTGATCTGGTCCCGGTTAAAAGTTCATAATTTGTGAAGAGTCAGAAGGTTAAGCCTCGGGTCAAAGCCTGAGGTCCCATCCAAAGGAGGGCTAGAGGAAGGAGTTAGTGTTGATTAAGGTTGGTTTTCATTGATGTCAACCCTTGAAGAAAGTCTGGTAGAAAATTCTAGTAGAAAAAAGGTTTGGGTAATGGACCCAAGGTTGTTTCATGTATAATGGTATGATTTTTTATGTATTTGCAGGTAATATTATTCTATGTGGATAGTACATGTCATGTCATTTCTGGTGGTATGTGGAAAGTCACATAACTCCTCACGGTTTGAGAGTTATGGCCTTACGAAGTTGGAGGACCCTCATATGTAGGCTTAAGGCCCCAAAAGGTCAAAGAAGTCAAAGAGCTTGCAAAGAAGAAATTATTATTTAAATGGTAAAGAAAAGTGACAAAGTCAAGGAGGATTATTTAAATAATAAAGTGAAGTGACAAAATCAAAGAAGATTATAAAGTGAGGTGACAAAGTCAAGGAAGAATATTTTAAAGATAAAGAAATGGAGAACTTTCTAATTATCGAAAGTGATTAACCCTAAAAACGAGGAAAATAGGTTAAGTGACCTAGAAATGGGTTAAGTGACCTAGAAATAGGTTAAGTGACCTAGAAATAAGTTGACTGACCTAGAAATGGGTTAAGTGACCTAGAAGATGCTTTTAAGGAAGCTACTTGGAGAGTATAAATAAGACGCAAGGCTCTCTCATTTCATATCACACTTGAGAATATTGAATATCTATAGGCGACTGAGATAACCAAAGGATATCTAAGCCAAATTTCATAGGAAAGGTGAAGAAAAGACGGTCGGAATTCAATGGAGGATAAATTATTTTTTCTAAGGTATGTTATTTACATGCCATCTCACCATTTTCGCAATAAAAACAATTCTGGAATGATTTAGACCGTGAAATTGATAGGCCATTGAGGAAACATATCCAAGTATCTATGGTAAAAAAATTCATCTTGTGGGTCGTTGTATTTTTGGATTTACACTCCATGGAAAATAGGGTTTGTGGCTAGTCCTGAAACTAGTCTAAAACAGGTGTTTTGGGTAAAAACGTCATAAATTCTTCATAACAGATCCAAATTCAGTAAGACCAAATTTTTTGGTTAGAGTACAGTCTTTAGTATTTTTTGTAATATTTTTAGATCCATTCAACAAATATTTTGTGCAGGGCACGCTCTACAAGGTCACTCTCTAGAATAAGCCAGAATTCAGCAAGGTATGCCATTTTTTCTATAACTCCTTTTCTAAGAGGTTCCAAGTAGTGCCACGAGGAGAAATTGCATAAAACACACTGAAGAACATTTTGTACTATTTTCAGATATTTATTCATTACAGGTACATAGTTATGATTATTTCAAGTTAGGGTTGTTAACTAATCCCAAACTAGTCATGTGAGACTAAAGAAAAGGTTGATGAAAATGATAGTCTCTTGTTGTGAAAGTTAAGGAATGTTTGCAGGTATGTGATCATATACACCAGGTATATTACAGAGTTACAAATCATATTTTGATGATGAAATTGATGAGGTATTTTGGTTAAGGTACATGTTGGGTACATGGTTGAGACAGGTAGTTGATGAGTTAACACATACATGAGGTGTATAGTTGATGATGTTGGTACATTTTGATGAGTCATAGTTGATGAGTAGTTGACACATGATTGGTACATACTTGGTACATGGTTGGATGCACTTTTTTATGGTGTTGGTTGATTACAGGTTGGTGCATGGTTGATGCACTTGTTTATGGTACAGGTTGAGGTACAGGTTGATGCATGGTTCAGGTTTATTGGTATAGTTTTACAGCGGTATATCTCATAGTGATAGTGTGGCAGTGGTTCCATCATTCTACTTCTACTTCGGGGCAGTTGGACGGGGCAAGGACAGGTGGTTTTAGCCGGAGAACATAGGGGGTTGTAGCCTCCTTCTGGTTGTAGCCAAAGAATAGGGGAGTTGGAGATTCCCTCAAGTTGTAGCCTGGGAAACAAGGGGGTTGGAGCCTCTTTCCAGTTATAGCTGGAAAACAAAAGAAGTTGGTGATACCAATGAATTTAATTCTTCAATACATATAAGAAAAATCATTCTGTGGTTTTCTCCCGCTTTGGGTTTCCACGTAAAACATTGGTGTACTGTGTATGTGTATGATTGTTCATTTTTTCATTGCTTATTTACTCTGCAATTATTGGATGATAATGCTACATTGATATAACACTTGGATTATGTGGTTAAAAGGGATTAAATTGCTCTATTACTGATTCACCCCCCCTCTCAGTAATCCAACAATTGGTATCAGAGCAGGTTCCTTCAGAAATCGGTTTAACCACTGAAAGGTAGATCATGGAGAGAAACAACTTGTATAAAAATGGAATATCATAGTTCAATGGATAGAATTATGCATTTTGGAGCATAAGGATGAAAACATATATACAGGCACAAGGATTTGAAATTTGGCAATCAATTGTATATGGATACATAGCACCAGCAGTTCCACCAACAAATGACAAAGAAGTGAAACTCAGTCAGAATAATTCCAAAGCCAAAAATGCACTTCTGAATGGTCTTAGTGAAACGGTATTCACCAAAGTTGCACATTGTAAATCCGCTAAAGAGATTTGGGACAAACTTCAAAATATTTATGAAGGAGATTCAAAAGTCAAAGCAACGAAGCTTCAAACTTACAGAGGTCAGTTCGAACAACTTAAGATGAAGGAAGATGAGAATATTGCAGCTTACTTTTTACGAGTTGATGAAACAGTAAATGCAATCATGAGATTGGGAGAAGAAATCAAAGAATTTGTAATTGTTCAAAAAAGTACTAAAATCTCTTCCTATGAGATTTGACACTAAGATATCAATACTAGAAGAAAGATCAGATCTAAACTCAATAAGCATGGATGAATTACATGGAATCTTCACAGTATATGAAATGAGAACTGAACGGGAAAATACAGATATAAAAGAAGCAGCCTTCAAAGCATCCAAAAAGTCAAAGCAAGAGGGAAGGAAAAAAGAAAAACATAGCAGCAGCAGGGACATCTCGAAAGATGATGAAGAAGTGGCCCAATTTGTCAAAAGATTGAACAAGGGAACCGACAGTAGGTATAGAGATAAGCTTCATTTAATTTGTTTTAATTGTGATGGTATTGGTCATTTTGCTAACAAATTTCCTTATAATAAAAAGAGAAATGATGAAAGTTACTCAAAAGGAAAACAAACATATAAAGGCAAAAGAACCACAAAGAAAGTTTTCAAGAAAATCTTATGCACCAAAGAAGACATCTCATCATCAGATGAAGATGAAGTCAGTGACAGTGAGACAGAAAGAGTTCTATTCATGGAAGTAGAAGACTCTGGTAAAAAAGACTCCGAAGAAGAATATGAAGAAGTCGACGAAGAAATTGAAGAGGCAGAACTTGACTACCAAGAGGAATTAATGTGTGCCATAGAAGTTATCAGAAGAGAAAAGAAGAAAAACAAGAAACTACAAGCAGAAATAGACAAGAAAGAAGACACTCAAGAACTCGAACAAATGATCACAAATTTGAAGGTTAAAATAGAAGAAGATACAAGAATTGAAGAAGCACTCAAAGAACATCTAGAAGAAAAAGACAATATCATTGGAAATTTGGAAGCAGAGATTGTCACATTAAGAAAGGATCTTCAAAAGAAAAATATGCAGAACAACTCAAAAGTTTTGGATGACATTATCAGCAGTCAAAAATCTCATCATGACAAGTTCGGACTTGGATACAATGAGACAGATAAATGATCAATCTCCAAAAAAATGGAGCAAGGAACATATCCAAAAATATTTGCAGAAACAATCAAGGGGGATAGGAAGATCTACAAGGAAGATTACAGGGACACTCCTCCACCAAGAAGATTCAGATTTCAGAATCAACAATCGACAGATAGGCCTCAGGAAGAAGAAGAATTCATAAGAGTACCTCCTTTCAGAAGATCTTCAAATCCCGAGTATCAAACTATATTTTTTGGTTTATGTTATGCATGTAATAATTTTAGACATAAAGTTGTGAATTGAAGAGATAACAACAGTAACAAAAACAACTTTGAAATCCATACACAAAAGGGGTTATCCAAGAAGGCCTAGTGAAACACAGAGAAGAAGTTACAACAAGTTTGAATCTTTGAGCACTGAAGTGGAATGTTACAAATGTAACAATTTTGGACACATGGACAAAGATTGCAGAATGATAGTCCCTCCTAGAGAACCGCAATAGAATAACAATAGTCACAGACAGGAACCTCAGAAAAGGACATGTATAAGAAAGCAGGATCAGTATAGCAATGAAGAATACACACTCTCTCTACAAGATAAGAAGAAGAAACGTGGTTGGTATGTTGACAGTGGGTGTTCAAAACACATAACAGGTGATAGAGACAGGTTTCTTACATTACAAAAGGAAAGAGATGGATCAGTCTCCTTCGAAAATGATGATTCAGCCAAAATCATTGGAAAAGGCACAGTCAGAATTGGGAACAAGAATAGAAAGGCAGAAAATGTTCTACCAGTAGAAGATATGAAACATAATATTATAAGTGTGAGTCAAATGTGTGACCAAGGTCATAAAGTTACTTTTGATTCACAAAAGTGTGATATAAGAAAAGAAGATTCAGGAAAATTGATTGCTACAACTGTGAGAACTTCAAGCAACATATATGTGTTAAGTGAAATTGGAAATGAAAAGTGTTGTCTAGGAAAGGAAGATGAAAGTTGGCTATGGCATAGAAGAATGGGTCACATACATTTTGATAACCTTGTCAAAGTCATCAAAAGAGAAGCAGTCAGAGAAATGCCCCAGATCACGAAACCAATCAACGCTTTATGCAAGCATTGTCAATAAGGAAAGAAAACAAAGATCAGGTTCAAATCAAAGGAATATTCAATGACAAGACCACTGGAAATTGTGCATACTGATCTAGTTAGACCAACTACAAAAAAGGGCTTAAAAGGTGAGAAATACTTTATGTTATTAGTTGATGATTATACAAGAATGACCGCAGTTTGATTTCTCAAGAATAAGTTAGAAGCTTTTGAAAACTTCAAGATCTACAAGGAAATNGTTGAAAATGAAATGGATTCAAAAATCAAATGCTTGAGATCTGATAATGGAGGAGAGTTCACTTCAAAGGAATTTATGGACTATTGCAGTAGTCATGGAATAAAAAAACAATTCTTCGTTGCTAGGACACCTCAACAGAATGGAGTTGTTGAAAGAAAGAACATGACAGTACAGGAAATGGCTCGAACAACGCTAATGGATTCAAAATTGACAGATATTTTTTGGACACATGCAGTGCATACAGGAGTTCACATTCAAAATAGAGTAATGCTCAGAAACAACATTGACAAAACTCCTTACGAGCTATGGAAAGGAAAACCAGCAAATGTAAAGCACTTCAAAGTTTTTGGAAGCAAATGCTACATCAAAAGAGAAGATGGCAGAATGTGAAATTTTGACTCTCGTGTGGACAAAGGAGTACTTGTTGGTTACTCAATTACAAGAAAAGCATACAAATGTTACAACCTGAGATTGAACAAAGTGGTGGAAAGCATCAACGTAACAATTGATGAAACAGGAAGACAACAATTAAAGGAAGAAGAAAATGAATCAATGGAACAACTTTACGAAGAAGAAACAAAAGATGAAAAAGAAGGGGAAGAAGAAGAGGATCTGATAGAAACAGAAGAGCAATTTTAGCAAGTAACTCCAAAAATACCTAACAGACGAGTACAGAAGAATCATCCTTCAGATCAAATTATCGGAAACAAAGATGCAGGAGTTGAGACTAGAAGAAGAATCTGTTCACTGGAACAAACGCACCTAGCATTCACATCTATGATTGAACCAACCTATTTTGAAGAGGCCAGCAAGGATGAATTTTGGAACAAGGCCATGGATGAAGAATTGGATCAAATAGAGAAAAATGACACTTGGGAATTGGTTCCAAGACCAAAGGATAAGAATGTGATCGGCACAAAGTGGGTATACAGGAATAAATTGAATGAAGATGGACAGGTTACAAGGAACAAATCCATATTGGTATGTAAAGAATATGCACAGGTTGAAGGAATCGACTTTGAAGAGACATTTGCCCCAGTTGCCAGAATGGAAGCAATTCAATTGCTTTTAGCTTATGCATGCTCCAAAAATATTAAAGTGTATCAAATGGATGTAAAAATAGCTTTTCTGAATGGGGAACTTGAAGAAGAAGTATACATTGAACAACCAGAAGGATTTTAGTTGTCAGAGAACGCAGATTATGTGTGTAAATTAAAGAAGGCCTTGTATGGTCTAAAACAAGCTCATATAGCATGGTACTCTAGACTGGATAAATATCTACAACAGGAAGGGTTCAAAAAAGGAAGTGCAGACAACAAACTCTACATCAAGGTAAGTCAAGATAGTATTTTATTAATTGAATTTTATGTTGATGATATTATTTTTGGTAGTGATGATGACAGGTTAAGCCAGAAATATGCAAAGGATATGCAGAATGAATTTGAAATGTCATTACTTGGAGAAATATCCTTCTTTCTGGGAATTCAGATACGTCAAAGGAACCAAGGAATTTTAATTTCTCAAACCAAGTATATCAAAGAAATGCTAAAGAGGTTTGGAATGGAAGATTGCAAACCAGTTATCAATCCCATGCAAATCAGTGGCAGTGAGACAGAAAGAGTTCTATTCATGGTAGTAGAAGACTCCGGTAAAGAAGACTCCAAAGAAGAATATGAAGAAGTCGACGAAGAAATTGAAGTGGCAAAACTTGACTACCAAGAGGAATTAATGTGTGTCATAGAAGTTATCAAAAGAGAAAAGAATAAAAACAAGAAACTACAAGCAGAACTAAACAAGAAAGAAGACACTCAAGAACTAGAACAAATGATCACAAATTTGAAGGTTAAAATGATCACAAATTTGAACAAACGCACCTAGAACTCACATCTACGATTGAACCAACCTATTTTGAAGAGGCCAGCAAGGATGAATTTTGGAACAAGGCCATGGATGAAGAATTGGATCAAATAGATAAAAATGACACTTGGGAATTGGTTCCAAGACCAAAGGATAAGAATGTGATCGGCACAAAGTGGGTATACAAGAATAAATTGAATGAATATGGACAGGCTACAAGGAACAAAGCCATATTGGTATGTAAAGGATATGCACAGGTTGAAGGAATCGACTTTGAAGAGACATTTGCCCCAGTTGCTAGAATGGAAGCAATTCGATTGTTTTTAGCTTATGCATGCTCCAAAAATATTAAAGTGTATCAAATGGATGTAAAAATATCTTTTTTGAATGGGGAACTTGAAAAATAAGTATACATTGAACAACCAGAAGGAGTTTAGTTGTCAGAGAACGTAGATTATGTGTGTAAATTAAAAAAGGCCTTGTATGGTCTAAAACATGCTCCTAGAGCATGGTACTCTAGACTGGATAAATATCTACAGCGGGAAGGGTTCAGAAAAGGAAGTGCAGACAACAACCTCTACATCAAGGTAAGTCAAGATAGTATTTTATTAATTGAATTTTATGTTGATGATATTATTTTTGGTAGTGATGATGACAGGTTAAGCCAGAAATTTGCAAAGGATATGCAGAATGAATTTGAAATGTCATTACTTGGAGAAATATCCTTCTTTCTGGGACTTCAGATACGTCAAAGGAACCAAGGAATTTTTATTTCTCAAACCAAGTATATCAGAGAAATGCTAAAGAGGTTTGGAATGGAAGATTGCAAACCAGTTATCACTCCCATGCAAACCAATTGCAAGTTAAGCAAAGATGATGATTCAAAGTCTACAGATCATAGGCAATACAGGTCAATGATTGGTAGCCTACTATATGTGAAAGAATCCAGACCATATGTAATGCAAGTAGTTGGACAAGTGGCACGATTTCAAGAAGCACCAAAGAAACCACATGTGTTAGTAGTGACGAGGATTTTCAGATATCTCAAAGGAACAGAAGAGTTTGGATTATGGTATCCAAAATTAAAGGATCTATCTCTTATTGCCTACACAGATGCAGATTGGGAAGGTTGTATTGATGACCGATGAAGCACCGGTGGAGCAGCATTCTACTTGGGTGAGTGTTTAGTATCATGGCTAAGAAAGAAACAATCATCGGTATCTCTATCTACAGCCGAGGCAGAGTATATTGCAGCAACAACATGTTGTACACAGGTTCTTTGGATGAAACAAACTCTAACATATATATAGGCTGAGTATGATGATCCCATTCCAATCTATTGTGATAATACAAGTGCCATGAGTATCTCAAAGAACCCGGTGATGCACTCCAAGACGAAGCACATTCCAATCAAGTATCACTTTCTACGGGAACGGGTTGCAGAAAATAACATCATAGTTGAGTATGTGAGCACAAAAGAAAAAGTGGAAGACATCTTTACAAAACCACTTCCACGGGAAGCTTTTGATTATATTCGCCAGAGACTCGGAGTTATTTCTACTCCAAAATGAATACTTTTGAATTCTTATCTTATATGTCTTAGATGTACATGAGGAAACACCATAAAGAGGACAATTTAATTAGGGGGAGAAGCCCCGGATGGAAATATAACTTTTCCATTGATGACAAAGGGGGAGAGATTTATCAGATGCAAAGGAAAGAGGCATGATTCCAGGGGGAGTAATGGTCACAAAGATGCAGAGGACATAGGCATGGTTCCAGGGGAAGCATGAGTGATATGACTCCAGTATTGCATGAAATGATTTCAGTATTGCATCATAGTGTTTCCATCAATGCCAAAGGGGGAGATTGTTGATTAAGGTTGGTTTTCATTGATGTCAACCCTTGAATAAAGTCTAGTAGAGAATTTTGGTAGAACAAAGGTTTGGGTAATGGACCAAAGGTTGTTTCATGTATAATGGTATGATTTTTGATATATTTGTAGGTAATACTATTCTATATGGATAGTGCATGTCATGTCATTTCTGGTGGTATGTGAAACGTCACATAACTCCTCATGGTTTGAGAATTATGGCCTTACGAAGTTGGAGGACCCTCATATGTAGACTTGAAGCCCCAAAAGGTCAAAGAAGTCAAAGACCTTGCAAAGAAGAAATTATTATTTAAATGGTAAAGAAAAGTGACAAAGTCAAGGAGGATTATTTAAATAATAAAGTGAAGTGACAAAATCAAAGAAGATTATAAAGTGAGGTGACAAAGTCAAGGAGGAATATTTAAATGATAAAGAAATGGAGAACTTTCTAATTATGGAAAGT
>SNQJ01S0007697.1:7675-24321 GCA_010110895.2 Picea sitchensis
AAGGTTATGATCCTTATGCCTTTCATCAAAATTGGAGGTGCAGAGTAAAGAGTAGACCATCTTTATGAATGGACATTCCTTTCACCCACGAGGTTAGCATTCTAGTTTTAAGTTCGTATCTATCCTTAGAAAACCTAGGCACTCTCTGAAGAGCGGTGTTATGGAACCCTTATACCTTTTGTACGGACGACAGAGGCCTGAGTCCAGAAATTGTATATGGTTGAATGTCCCTGCAAGTAAAATGAAATGATTGTTAACAATTATTTAACAGACGAAAAACTAATGTATCCTTAAAAAAAATGATTTAAGGTGGGAATTGTTTTACTGAGTTAACTTAACTTATGACTCAGAAACCCTGATGTATTTTCCCTTTCATGTTTTGGGTTGAGAATATGCCCTAGATCGAAGGGGGAATGGGGTCCAAGAACCTCCTGATGGGTACCCTCGCAATAACAAGGCCCCATCATTAGAATTGGTTACAAATTTTATCTAAATCAAAATCTTCAGGTAAGAAATCAGTAAACAACCGTAACATGGGAAATCTGAATTTTAAACATAGAATAAATGTTATATGCCAATGATGTTATCAAAAGTCTAACATGGACTGAATTTCTGTGTTAAGAGGATTCTTTCCAATTCAAATTTTTAAATATAGAATCAACGTTCTTGTCAAAGTTTACCAGGCTCAAATGGCCCTTGTCATCCATCGACATCAAAGATAATGAAATGGAAATGTTGACCCAAAATTTAAATGTAGACTCCAATAAATTGCATGGTGCAGAGCATGTTCGTATAACGAAATTATTCGATTCATATAATTCCCAAATACCTATTTACATATGCATATGCTGAATGAAAATACAGAAATATTTCTGAGGGAAAATTATAGTTGTAAGCGTCATCTAGTAGTTGGTAAATCTATGGAATGGAGGACCCCAAGTAAAACTCAATACAAATTACCCAACCAAGACAGGAAACGGTATTAAATCCTACAGAATGGAATTTTCATTAACTTGGAAAGAATATAATATGTAGTATACAGCGTAGATTCTTCCCTGTCAATTTAACTTCTGGGATAAAATTCTTACGTGGCCTTGCAGAGGCTCAACACCAAATAACAATGCATAAAAATGGAAGAAATGTAAGGAATGTAGGGAACAACAAAAATATAAGAGTAAAAACTACATACGAAAACTATGCCTATGCAGATTCATTGAAATCGGAAACAAGAAGGCATAATGTCGAGTATTTTTCAGGAAGATTGAGAATAAAATGACATTGAAGTCTACTTACCAGTAGTGAGAACAATCCAAGGAGTTTTCAAGGAGAATAATTATAAGGGGGATACCTAACTAAAAGTCATCATAAGAATTACAATGCATAGGGTTTCTTCCACTGTAATAAAACCTCGAGGTTCCACTCAACTATTAGAATGTAGGAACATCATGAAATTACAAGAGCGGTCGGATAGAGATGCCTACCTCCAACAATAAAATTCCTCCAAGTCGCCACTCTCCCTCGCTGAGAAAATAAATGCAGAGCTAATTCGGAGAACTTGACGAATGATAAAAGAAAAACTCCTTTAATTCTAAAGAGATCATACTACGTAGAGTGAATATTGATGGTATGAAGGGAGGCTCTGGCCATGTCATGGGGCAGAGTTGGTGTGACCATATTGGATGAAGGGTCAGGTGATAACCCTCATTTTTCGCATGCACAAGCCTCCATTAATGGTCGGTTCAGTGGTTGAACTCTCGTCTGACAAGAACCTTTCCTTTCACATTAAATGGATACGAGGTAAAATATCAGTTCGTCCGTGACACTACCAACTAGAAATTGTTAACTCTAACTGCTATCAATTCAGATTAGGTAGAGTTAAAGGAATTGTTAGAATGTGGAGTTTGCCCACTTAGGAACTTTGTTCAATGTGTGTTAGCCTAGTATTGAATCCCTTTTGTCACCTACATGAGAAAAATAAGGATGCTTACAAGTCTAGTTGGGTTAGTTGGACAAGACAACAGTGAATGCAAGAGTTAGAAACATCAAGCATAATAAATAAGGAAAGAACTAAACTAACAACAAAAAAAGAAACTAAACTAGAGTGCATAAGGGAAATATGACAATAAAATAAACAACATGTATGCCACCAATGGATAAGTTGTACTAGTGGGAAAAAACCAAGGATAAAAGGGAACTATGGGTCCCCTCTTCCTCCATGGGAGGGATCTTGAACCCCAATGATTGAGCTCTTATTACAAGTAGGAAACTAAAAGGAAATGGTGAAGAAAATCCAAAGCACATTCACTCCAGAGGTGATATGAATGGATAAATGAAATGGTGCTTGTATGCTCTTGATGAGAAAAGAGGATTCTCCAAGAGAATATAAGCAGCATTACAATACAAATGAATTCCTTGAAAATATAGTGCACCCATGGCCTCCTTTTATAGAAAATCTTTGAGGCATTATTCAACCAGTCCTTAGTGTGAATAAAGGGCCTTTTAGGGAAGCCTTAGGTCTTTGACCAGCCCCCCACTAGGATTCAGCTCGGATTTGGGTGTCAAATCGACTTGGGAGATGAACCAGAAGTGGGTGGAAGACCGACCAAAATCATAAATGTGTCGTTCTGAGGTGTGCGTGTCTTTTTGTGTCCACAATAGTGCATCGGGTGCATATGTGCTTTTCCGGTGTTATTTGACTGTCCCACATGCACGCACTGTGTTTGTATCTTTTGTGCATTCTTATTTTTTAACCAGTTGTATAGTTTGAGTCCCTTTGGAGATGTATTTTTTGGGCCATGGATGAACTAATGGGTGTTTTGAAGATGCTGGATTCCTATAACCATTTGCAGATGAAATTCCAGTGATAACAGATTCCCCCTGATGTGTGAGGTTAGGAGCATACGTATAGCCTAAATACATCAATGTTTCTTCTACTGAGTGTACCTGTGTAAGAAAGAGTGTTGAGGGGAGTATCAAGAGAGATCCATTGGAGGGAGAGGTGAACTTGTAGGACCCAAACCTTCTGTAAGGAGTGAAAAAATAAAACTATGTACAAACAAGGCGGGCATGCCCCATGCTCATGTCATGTAACTCAAAAATGTGTAATATAGTAACTGAAGTTGTGTGTGGACATAGATCACTGCAGCACCCTCTAGGGTAGTTTGATAATGATAGAGGACAATTCTGATGATGAACAAACTCTGAAAAAGGTAAGGACACCTGTGAGAAGTGTCGATGATACACAACCATTGATAGTTTATCAAATTTTAGAGGTCTTTGGCATATATAAAAACAACTGCAATAATCACAAAATAAGACCCACCGCCACATGATAAAGTGTTAGAGTCGAATGTCGTGGGGGTCAATGACAGCAGAGAGAAATGATGGTTCTCTCTGTGTCATCTGAGACCCCTCATTATAAAGGTAATGAGAGGAAAGATACTTTCTCCCTTATGGGAATTGTGCTTATGTCGACAAAAAGGGAAATGTAACTCCAAGAAGCAAAGGGATTCATGAAATCAACCAAGTAAGATCAGGAACTAAGGAGGAACATGGACAGAGTCGATAGGCAGGGAGACTCAAGACTACCCTTGGTTGGAGTATTTACGAAGGATAAGTGGCAACAACCGTGAAACAAAATCTAGTGTCAAGGGGATGACTAGATTGGGGTTAAATTGTGCCAAAGGCATGAAAAAGTAGACAAAATCAGAGATCAAGGGTACATGGACTGTGGGATGCTCGAATTTTTTATGGACGATGTCAACAAAAGTAGAAGAAAATGTATGCCCCAACCAAGGGTGACATGGATTGATTTTTCCAGAAAGAAGGAATGTCTCCAAAGGTGACAACAAAAAAATATGTAATGGCTGAAAACAAAGGCTTTGTACAGTTAACAAAATAGATAAAGAATTGGTTCAGAGAAGTGTACAGATATAGAAACGCATGCCCTAGTGCAATATGGCTTGGTCTGTGAGGGAACAAGTTGTGTGGAAAGAAGGTGGAGGGTGGGGGGCCCATAGGTGGGTTTCTTTATTAGGTGAAATGAATGGAGGACAATCTTCATATGGGAAAACTGAGGGTGTATGAGATGGAGGGCTAATGATACTATGGAGGTGCAGTCAAAAAGGTGAATCGGGACGAGATTATGCGGGATTCCATTATGGGGAAGTTAGAAAAATGAAGAGAAGGAGCATGTGACTAATTCTCAGGAATGCAAAGACTATGAGGAATCCCAACCCTAGGGAGTGAAAGAAGCATGAGTGTAAAAGTGCAAGGGGGACTATGAATGGGACAACTCATGTGGGGGAGAGTGCTACTGGGTGACAGTAATGAAATTCAATGGAGGTGTGAATACTGCAGAGCTAGATGAGGGGACCTTAGAGGAAAATATCAGAGGGTGTGACTAGGAGATGAAATTGATATTCAAAGGGAATTATTACATGCTAGTAGCGATGTGATACCTAAAAGGGATGTGATGATTTGTGGTGACCAAGTACCTGCACACATGAAAACCAAATACCTGACGTGAACAATATCTGAAGATAAAGAACATATAATGGTTATTTGATAATTTTGAGCATAAGCATGCGTACCTAGGCATGATGTGAGAAAAATGCTCCCTGGGGCCTGAGGATGGATGGTGGCGTGGGGACTATGATTGTGTAGGTGGTGGGATCCTGGTCTCGTGGCTGAAGACAAATAAAAAAACAGACGTTTGGAGCTCCCGGAATGGAGTATGGAAGTTTGGCAAAAGGGACTATATATAGTTGTAGGGCCCACATTGCTACCTCATTTGTACCTACTGCCAGAGTGACTGGATGAGAGATTTGAGGAGAGAGTTAGATATTTCAGGAGATTGATCCAGTCGATTCAGGATCAACGAGTTTCAGGTTAGTGGTTGTATCCTCCTGCACAATAGTTAAGGGTTGTTTCTGGGGTAGGGCTTGTGCAGATGGACGTACAAGGGGGTTTTGTGAGGGTGGGCCCCTCAGTGGGTGGGAGATCAAGGGTTTGGTGCACACAAGTGCATAGATGTAATTTGGAGAGGCACGCAAAGGGGCACCCAAATAGTGAAAACAGGCATGCATGGAATGCACGCCTGTGGAAGGCACAACAATACATCCATGTGCAACTGTGTTCCTGACAGTTGTGCATGTGTGTGCAATTGTGGAGTGAACATGCGCACTTGGATGCACATCTATTGATGTGATAGGGGGCATGGGTGCGCCCCTGTATTGCTGGAATTCACACATGAGGGCATGACTGTGGGGTGAATAGGTGCGCACATGTGCACGCCTGTGGGGAAAAAAGTCACGCCTTTGAGGCAAAGCTAAAGGGTGTAAAACTAATATTTTTTTGCAGATTTGTTTGGTGTATTTATGAGTTGTGTTGGCTGATCAAGTATTGTATGTGTGAATGCAGGCTACTAGTTGATGATGTTGATCCACTGGAGGGAGAGGGACTGGGCCCGCCTAAGAGAGGCTGTGAGAGATAAGTTGTCGGTTGTGTGTGGTGCTTTGGCAGCCTGTGGGCTGCTAAAGTTTTTTGAGTGCTCACTGGTGAGGGAACAAGAGTACCTTTTGTAGTTCCTGATTTCCATGTGGAGTCCAAATTTATAGTGTTTCATCGTGCGAGGTGAGCACCTGGAATTCTTTGTTGTAGAGGATGTATACTTTTTGACCAGGCTCCCTTTTCAAGGGACCCTGCTACCTGTCAAGCCTGTACTACCTGGGGATGGGTAGTTGGATGTCCTATCCTAGACCTATTGTTTGGGAGAGGACTACATGTCCAGCTATGTGGTGAATATTGGGGCGATGGACACCCTGGTGCATCGATGTGTTGCATCGATGATTGTGAGAGTGTATGGATCTCTTGCGACTCAGCGGATCAGTGGGGGTTAGCTGAGGATTATGCAGAGGGCACTGAGGGGTGATCATTTATCCTGAGAGGGGACCAGGGGGTGGATATTTAGAGGCACCATGAGTGTCTTTGTATGATTATTTTTGTATATGCTTGTGAGCCTATTTTGTATATGGTGTTGTGACACCGGTTTGGTACCTATAGGAGTGAGATGGTCACTTACGTATGGATGTTGTACTGGATGTACTATTTTTTGTAAACATTGATAGAACATTTGACTAATATATATATGGATATACATTTTTGGATCTCTATGATGTTCACATGTGTTGATGTCTAATTTATATGTTGTGACAGACTTTTGATGAGTTATGGATGTGTAATGATAGCTTGATGGGATAGATGCCAATCTAACACTAGGTTAGCCATATTATCTTCTATTTGATTGTATTGTCTTGGAATATGTGTAAATGTGATTGAATCAAAATGTCGAGAAAAAAGTCTAACTTTCAGGTATTTGCGGAAAAGGCATGGATCGTGTACACAGTACACATTATTGAGTTGGAGGATGACAGGTTGGGAATCTAGTAAGACGCTAAGGTCACAAATATGGTGGCTACTAGCCTCGGCAAGGAGGCTAATGAAAGTTGTGTATTATTCTTGGTTATTGGTAGCTGAGCCTAGGCATATGTCGTTGGAGTGGAGCAGTTCATGCAAGGGGGTATAGAGGGCCCTAGCGGCTGAAGCGAGATTCTGTGTCCAATGGGTAGCTCTGTCAGCGTAACCGATGTGGAAGACCAATGGAGGAGGCATCTTTCAATAACACTAATGATGGATTAGATGCATGATATGGAAGAAAAAGAAGACTAAAAACTCTATAAAAAGAAAAATCCTAGTGTAGCATGGCTATGCTCAAGCGTAAAATTTCTTTAAGTACAACCCATTGACGGGTTCCTTGAGGGGGTGGCCTTCGGGGGAGGCCAGGATGTATGTGCATTTAGTGAGGCAATGTTATATGATGTAAGGTCCATGCCATAATGACTTAAACTTGCCATGGCCGAAGGTATTGTGGGCGATAGTGTAAGCAAGGATGAGATCTCCTTAGTTGAATGATCGAAGGTTGACATGGCGATTGAAGGTGGACTTCGACCATTTTTTGGCTCCTTCATTGTTCTGTAATGAAGAACGACGGTCTTCATCCAACGACTCTAAGTTCAGCAAATACTACTCCATCGGAGAAGTGTCGGGTAATAGCTCAATAGCAGTGTGTAATGTGGGGATTTTGCATTCAATGGGGAGAGTGGCCTCGACCCCATGGATGAGATGAAATGGTGTCAAACCAGTGTCAGTTTTAACTAGCGTACGATACGCCCATAGTGTAGAAAATAACATAAGGTGCCAATTGGTCTTACGTTTGTTCACCGTGCATTGCAACATGTTTTTGAGGACCTTGTTGACAACCTCTACCTGTCTGTTGGACTAAGGGTAGTATGGGGAGGTGAACTTATGGGAGAATCCTAACCTGGAGGAGATTTCGACGAAAATCGCATTCTTGAAGTGTTTCCCATGATTGAAGACTAGCTATAGGGGGACTCCAAAGAAGGAGATGACGTGGTTGAAGAAACAAATGCATTACAATGTTAGCAGTGTTGTTGAAGGTGGGAATGGATTTGGCCCATTTGGTGAAATAATCGACTACCACAATAATGTATTTGTGGCCATTACTGGATGGGGGGTTGCAAGTCATGAAGTCGATGCCCCATTTGAAAAAGGGTCCTATAGTAATGAATGGGTGGAGAATACCATGTGGTTCTCTCGCTTTGTTGGCATATATATGACATTTGTCACATCGTTTCATAGCGTGGACACAGTCATGAAACAATGTGGGCCAAAAATAGCCTACTCGAATGATTTTTTGGGTGGTAGACATCCCTGAGAGGTGGCCACCACATGCGTCATTGTGGCAGTCATTCAAGACTCTATCAGATTTGTCAATGGTCAAACATCGATGAAGTATGGCATCGACCCCTTGACGATATAAGATATCACCGATAAGGAGGTATCAGGGGACTTGGTGCTGAATACGTCGACGATCATCCTTGGAGAGGTGGTTTCCTAACTTTTGTGTTTGGAGCTAGATGAGTATATCGTCATACCAAGGATCATATGAGGGGATGTAAAAGAGATGTTCATTGGGGAACTCAGTATTGATGGGGGTACTAGTAGTATCGGAAGGAAATTTCATAATGAGTTCGACAAGTACTAGGGATTTCTTGCTCGTAGGTGTTGAAAATTCGAGGTCGTACTCTTGAAGGATGACGATCCATCGAGAAAATTTTCCATTTATTTTTTGCGACTGAGAAAGTATTTCATTGGGTTGGAATCGACTATGACCTTGGTAGTTCGAAGAAGGATGTAATGGTGTATTTTCTGGACTGCGAGGACAACTGCAAGGGGGAGTTTCTCTTTGGGTTTGTATTTCAAGGGTGGCCTTGAAAGGTCTTTACTAACATAATAGATAACATACTCCTGGTCTTCATCCCCTAATTGGAAGAGAACTCCTTATACATATATGATTGAGGCTAATAAGTAGAGGATATAGTCGCGGACATAGTCAGGTGGACTAATCAATGGGGCATTGGAGAGGGCCTCTTTGAGATTGTCAAAATCATTTTGGGCATGTTCATCCCATTGGAATGGGATATCATGACGTAAGAGGCTAAGGAAATAATGTGCCCGAGAGGCGTAATAGAGGACAAAGCAGTGTAAAAAGTTATCTTTTCCTTGTAGGCTCTACAGTTGGCGTAAGTTCCATGGTGGGGGAATTTTTGTGATGGCTTGGACCTTGAGGGGGTCAGTTGTGATGTCGTTTTTGGAGACGATGAACCCAAGGAGGCGTGCAGTGGTGATGTAGAATACACACTTGAGGGGATTCAAGCAGATATTGTACTTATGACACATGTGAAATACAATGCGTAAGTCATCTAGGTGTTAAGTGTGTTTCTTGGATCGAGCGGTGAGATCGTCCAAGTAAGCGAGAATGATCTTAGGCATATCATGAAAAATGTATGTCATGGCACATTGGAAAGTGGCTCTAGCATTCTTGAGGCCGAAAGGCATGACTTGATATGAAAAGGTACCCCAAGGGGTAGTGAATGCAGTTTTGTATTGATCGGCTGGGTGGATCTAAATTTGGTTGTAGCCAGAGAAGCCGTCCATGAAGGACAAAGCCTCGTGGCTGACACAAGCATTGATAATTTGGTCAATGAAGGGTGTTGGAAAATTTTCTTTGGGACAAGCATGATTGAGATATCAAAAATCCGTACATGTGACAAGCGTTCCCTACTTTTTGTTAATGGGGACAGGGTTGGACACCCATGATGTATATGCGATGGGGTATATGAACCCTACAGTGCGTAATTTGTCAATTTCGGCTTTGATGTCCACTGCTTTGGATGGGTGTAATGGACGTTGTTTTTTTCGTATAGGGGTAATATCAGGCTAGGAATCTCTTGTAAGTAATGGACGTTGGATGGGTGTAATGGATGTTGTTTTTGTTTGATAATAGAGGGATCAAGGCCAGGAATCTCTGTGTATGACCAGGTAAAAATGTCCTGGTATTCCTAGAAGAGAGCTTTGTAAGTGATGAGTTCTTCGGGAGAGCATGCGATACCGATGGTGATTTTATCTATGATGTTAGGTTTGATGGAAATATCAATTTTGACAGTGGGGGAAATGTTGGCCATATTACCTTCCTTGGAAGCGTCAGGGGTAGGGATAGAGTGACTGAACTAGTCTATATTCCCTGATGGGATAAAATATTTGGATTTGATTGCGTATAAGGAGTTTTGGCTAAGAGGTGCACATGTGTTTTGTGAGATAAATAGAGTTCGGTGATGGGCCATGGGAAATCAAGGGTAGTTAATTCCTCAAGGATGTCTTCATCATAGTGGAACTGTCGAGAATATAGTGGACTAGGGGAATAATATTGGTGACTGTCACTGCGTGGTTGTTTTCTTATGGTGACAATGTACAGGGGTTATCACAAGGAGGTTGCGAGGGTTTGCTCGACAGAAACCAAATATCAAGATATTGTGGGTTGAAAATGGTGGTCGGGCGTAAAATTTCCATGGATAAATGAACTCGAGAATTGGGGGGGTTGGGGTGGAAATCCTCCTCTAGGCTATCGATGAACCATGGAAGAGTGGGAAATCCCTCAGGCTTAGGGGAGAAGATATAAAAAATATCAAGAGAGGGAGTGGGGGGAACTATCGACATCACCAGAAATGGGGTGATGGTAGGATTGGGAATAAGGGCCAATTGATAATGCCTATACTCAATGATCATAGTAAATTGATATGTGAAATTATCAAGTGATTCAAAGAGAGTGCAATGAAATCACATACATTCATTGACAGAGGTCGTGAAATAGTGGATGTCAGTGACATGCATGTGAGATGATGTGGAAGGAGGAGGTTCTTGTTGGAAGATCTGGTGGACTATTGTTAGCGTCTGTCGAAACTGAGGTGACACTGAGCAATGGTGGGTGTAATGGACATACTCAGAATAGATGGCACATGCGAATTTGGTTCGCAACCCTTTTCTACCTGTGTTAGGGGGCGCAGTGGTAACATTGTAGGACATGACGAGTGGCATCAGTGTTTTTGGGAGTTGAATTAAATTGCGTATCTTGGGGAGATATGGTCACTTATTGGTGGGGTGTCTATCTTTCTCACATAGTGCACAAGGAGGCTGAACTCATGGTGGAAGTGGAGCAGTGGGATATTTCTTCTTCCATCTTCCCCCACCTGTAGCAAGGGTGCTAATGACTTGTTGGCAGCCAACTAAAAATTTTCTATTGTCCTATAAGCTTCCCACACCTATGTCTTGCAAACATCAAGTTTTTCGTCGCATTTTTCGAATAGACAATATTTTCATTTCTTGCGACACTTGCAAATTTGTTTCCATTAAGCTTTCACGACTGTAAGCGTGAAAACTTCTCCTTTCGTGGTCACATTTCGATTACTATTTGAATTGCCATGATATTGTTATCTATGTTTTCTATGACTCTTACCTTTGGTTTATCATCGTGTGGCTGAAAGGACTTTTAAACTATGTTCATTGGACATTTTTATATTGATTGTATAAATTGATTTTATTAAGTTCGTGAGGCATTGAGCATATAGATTTATATTTTTAGGAATTGCCTAGTCATTGAATTGCATAGGGTTCATGATTTATTTTTGTTTCTATATATATGATGTGATCCTTATTGTTATTCTTTTATAGTTCTTCGCTTGTCAATTTTATGAATATCTATTGGCACAATGGTTTAAAACTTTTGATTAAACATTTATGCAATGGCACATGATTAACACCCGGTGTTGGTTACACGTTGAATGACAATGGTTTGAAAAACTATAGTTAATGGTGCGTTGGCATATCACTCACCATTTGATTCTTTGGTTGGCTGAGTGATAAGGTTTTGGAACTATGCTATGATTGATTGAACAGATGTGGAATTTACCAGTTGTACTTTACCATAACTATTATGCATGGCGGTGAATAACTCCACCACCGTCACATGCGCACATTAATGCTATCCCCTTTGATCGTTCATTGCTGTTAGACCGAGTGACTCTGCTCTTGTGCATTGGTAAATTCGAACCAAACCCTTACCATGTGCTCGCACCATGGCCCCAGTCGTCCGAGCTGAACCCAATGGGAGCCAGGCCCTATTGATGTTCGACAGTGCCCGCAGTGACCTCGAGGAAAATGGGTGGCTTCCATTTATACAAAAATTTGAAGGTTTTAACCTCTGTGTAGCTCGAAAATTTTCTTTGACCTTTAATGGCTGTCGAGCCAAGGTCGGCGATGTTCAATTGGAAATTGAAGAGCGATTTATCAGTCTTGCTATGGGTTTACCTGCCACTGGACAACGATGGTCCAAGAATTGCAAAGTAGAGGAGGTCCCATGGACACTGCTCTTCCAGTCACGAAAAATCACCTCATGTGATAAAGGTTTGCCAGTAACTATGCTCAAACAACGTTGGCATGATTTATTGATGATAATCAAACAGTTTATCACTTGCAAAGGTCGGTTCGGGTTTGTTTTCTTACACCACCTTCATTTTCTTATGATCTTTATGGGTTATCATCTTAATATGCCTTATTATTTGCATAGAAGCCTGTTTAAAATGTCTAAGAAGTACAAAAGAAATCAGGCTGATAATAGCCTTTTTCATTATGGGCTGGTTAAGATTATTGTCATCTGTCATTTGAGTTTACACGGAGATTGTTGGAGCAATTTCATTGTTTGAAATGATTTTGAGGATTCGAACCCTCCACGGGTTGAAAAACCTATGGTGATCGAGGACAAGGCTATACCCCCAGTACCCTACAACATCCTGCTACCTAAACCCTTGCCCGACTCACCTATCAACCTACCCCACTCTGTGACTAAGGATGTCGAGACTGGTAAGCCTGTGGGCAAAAATCCCAAGGAAAAACCCACTGTAAACGCCAAAGGAAAAAAGAATGCCCATTTAATTTTGCGGATGGTAAGAAATAAGCCAAAACCTCTTGTCGATCCAAACCCTATCATGTTGAGTGAGGACTCTGATTCGAAAGTGGAGCATTTCTTGGCTGGCGAATACCCCTATTCGCAAGGTCTGTGTGCCGAACCCTCGTATGAATTTGTGACAAACCTACCCCCTTGCCTACCGAATGACCCTAACTACCCAGACATTAAGCTACCTTGTGAAACCCCCGGTCATTTATCCAAACCCTCTCCTACTTTGTCTAAACCTACAGTGCCACCATGTGATCAATACGACTCGTGGTTAGAGAGATATTATCTGGATGTGTCGATTCTACAGTCAAGAATTCACTCTTTAGAGGACCAGGTTGCACTGCTTACCAGTCAAAAGGCTAGGCCACAAGCCACTGATAAGAAACAAAGGATGAAAGGCTCCATCTTGTTTAAAAATGTGGAATCAACTACGGCTGTCGTGAATTCTAAGTTGGCATAATTGATCAGCCTCACACAGGTATGTTTTGATATCACTTGTTTATATAAAAAATTCGAATTCGATTTTGAATAGCTCTGTTTACAACATTGATTAGCTCTGTCACATTGTATGCATTCTATACATAGCTTTGCTTTGGTTAATTGAAGTTCATTTTCCCATGTTTAGCTTCGATTGGATTTTCATCGATTTGAATGATCCTGGTGTCGATTTGATTTGTTTGATTTAGTTAAAATGGATGCTCTGTTGTCGATTGAAGCTGTTTGTATCTATTATAAATAGGAGTTGTTTCTCATATTTCAATTTTGAACACAATCACATTTCGATTCGATTTAGGTTATAATGTATACACTATGATTGGAAACAGTTTTGATATGGTTAATTGTTACGGTTTTATGTCCCATATGACTTTTGACCAACAGGAATACAATTCGGATCATTTCCAATGTGACTCTGTACAAAACGTACCCAAATCGTGAATATAATCAATTCATAACGATTATGATAAAACCCAGCCGATTGATTCACATTGATTTACTGTTAGCTTGACCATGTTATCAGTTGGATTCGTAATGGAAATGGATACTCTGTTTGAATTTGATTCGTAAAACAAGATTGACTATATCCAGGTTCACTATTTATTTCTATATTAAACTCAGTCACGATTTGTTTCGATTGTTTGCCCAGTTCAAAATTATCACTTCTGTCGTGGTTGTGATCATAATTAATAGATCCTGTCTGTCGACTGTGCAAAGATCAGTGATCGAAATATATGACAAATTTTGGGTTGATGTTGTTACGTGTGATGTCATTTACACATAATCGAAACAGTCTTTCCATCTGTGTATTCGATTAAACGATATGAATCTTTTGCTGCATCCTTATAACTATAACGAGTAGAAAATGGTTTTGTTGGATTAGATCGTATCACATATGATATGATCTACTATCGATTCCAATTGGATATGAAACAGTCTTATTACTATTCAACCCGATTTTATGGTGACAGTAAAACAGAGTATTCTTACCCCTGTTTTCGATTGAATCACTTTTGATTATGATTAATGTTGAACGATGAGATCATTTGAATCTTGAGTGATTCGTTTTCAAGTAATCATTGGAAGACAATTGGATTTAATTCTTTTAAAAAAAAAGATTTGATTTGATTTTAATTTTGATCCAGTATGTTATTTTAGACTAGCTACAAAATCAAATGATTTTGTAGCTAAGTCTGTAAGATTAGATTTTTATTGTTTTGCTAATAAAACATCTTTCTAACTTGTTATTTTTGGTCTATTGCAGATGAATTCGAAATTTCAGTGGATTTCATGAGCAGTTAGGGGATATTTGAAATATTCTGATGTCATTTTAGTTCCCTAGTTTAGTTGATTTTGGGATATCTTCCCAGATTATGTAAAACAGTTTGATATTATCCACAGGGAGGTTTTACCCTGTGGAGAAACTTATAAATACTTATTATTTTTGTAATAATGATGATCCTCATTCGTGGGAGAACAAGGATATGGAGTTTTAATACAGACTGAGACAGAATTTGATATTCTGCTACAACTTTAGCTTTCATAATATCAATATTTTGTTGTATGTTTATGTGTATCTATTTGCATTTGGTTAATGACTACTTTAGCTATCTTAGTCTTTTGCAAATGATATAATTTAATCAATACAATCCATATCTAATTTCTTCCAAGTGTATAAAAAACATAGCAATTTCTTAATTCAGTTTGTGAATGATATATTTCTCTTCTTCATAAGTTGGATTATTAAGTATAAGTTTTTGCATAACAGGTTTCCCTTATTGCAGAGATTTATAAATCATATAATTGTTATGATTTTTTATGTCTTGTTTGTCCTGTAAACTACTCAAAGAGCATTGCAGCCTATCGTTTATGAGAAGCTTTTGGATTATCCGGTGCGAGTTTCCTTCCTCCGACCAGCTTCGAAGTCATCATACACAGGACAAATTTGGAGCGTTCATAGGTCAGTTAGTCACTTGTTTGCTTACTTTTTTTATTAGTAGTTTAGATTAGATATAAGTTTAGTTATATTTATAAGTAGAATTAGTATATTAGATTGTTTAATTTCAGTAAATATATTAGATCGTTTAATTTCAGTAAGTTTTATTTCTTGTTCATAAAATCATAAAATCAGAAATATATCTCTAGCTGTCTTAGGGAAGAAAGAAAATGATTTTTACAGGTTTTATTCAAATCTGCAGGTTGTAGATAATGTATATTTGTGATTAAGTTGTAATTCAGTTAGTAATTAGATGGTTAATTATTAGAGTTAGTCTAATAGTAATTAGTAGTTTGTATATAGAATAGTCAGAGTAGTTTGTATTTAGTTTTAGTTTAATTTATTTAGTAAGTTTGTTTTAATTAGATTAGTGTATTAGTTTGTTAGTTAGTTTAGCTTCTTGTATTTAGTTTTAGTTAGTTTGTTTTATTTATTTTAGTTTGTTTTATTTGTTTTAGATAGATTAGTTAGTTTAGATTAGTTTTCTCTTTGGTTTTCTTAAGACCTTAGAGCGGCCAACGGAGTCGTTAAACTCGTCAGGGTGGTTCATTCCAAACGGCTTGGGTTATTAGACAACCCCGGACCAGTTCCACTCTCTCAGTTGATGGACGGTCAATTTCGCCCGTCAAAAAATAGCGCTAGAAGGAGGGCATGAACTTAATTAATGGCACGAGGTGGTCGCAAGACTCCTCCCCCCCCTAATCGCTCACCTATAGTGACTAGAAGCCGTTCACATGATAATATTCCCCTTCAAACATCAACTACTTCAACCGAAGATCCACAGATCACAGTTGAGATAGAAACCCCTAATCCTACAGGTGGTGACTTGGAAGAGATTGTCTGCTGGTCTCTTATTAAAACACATATAGCCTTAGCTATTTTGAGGCAACCAAACCGTCTGTGGGGTCGACCTTTGGACTTATCTAATATCAGAGAACAATTAGATGACACTAACCTCATTGTGAATCCTACAGATCCAACCACAAATCTTGTTGCAGGAGGATCTGGGATACCTCCTTCACCACCTCCCTTGTCTCCTTTCTCTTCTAGAGGAGATCCCACTTCTGACGAAGGCAATTCACCTTCTCGTCCTTCCACACCCACTACCCCGATGGAAAATCAGAACAACCCTGCTAGACCTTCGTTGGACCAGGATGTTGTAGCTGTACCTGGAGCCCAACNNCGTAATGTTGAACATGAAGACATTGTCTGTAGGTTGTCCCCTTATACTTTTGAGGGTAATGAATCCACTTGGTACTTTTCCCAATAGCCCCACACCATAGTGTCTTGGGAAAAGTTTGAGTCATGCTTTATGGAAAAATTTGGAGATGGTAAACCTCCAGAAATCTTAGTAATGGATCTTTCAAGATTAAAAATGAACCCAAAAGAAAAAGTTAAAGATTTTAATCAAATATTCTTAATGCTTAAAAATCGAATCCCTATAGATTATATGCCTGTTGAGAGTCTTGTAATAGCCTACTACACTAAATCTTTACATCAAAGTATAGCTATTTGGGTTAAATGATCTAAAAAGGCCACATTGTTAGAAGCCTTCGAGGAGACTACTCAGATTGAAAAAGATATACTTAGCCTTAAGGACTCTTCTAGCAATGAAACTGAGACCGTTTCTTCTTCCAAAAAGAAGATTGAAATCCTCCCCAGACCCACACAAAGTAAAACACAACCTGAAAACTCTGATTTGGAAAATTTAACTAAAGTTGTTCA
>SNQJ01S0007697.1:38197-103697 GCA_010110895.2 Picea sitchensis
GGGGGGAGGAGGATAATAAGGGGGTCCTCCATATACTGGATGATACTGAGGTGTTCCATACATAGGTGGTTGTTGGAGGTGTGGATTGTGGTGTGTCATGGTACCAATTGATTCATTTGGGGAGTGAGACATCCCAGGTTTGTCCTGGACGAATGGAACTAGTCTTGGGGCATCAGATAGTACTGTATATAAGTATCCTGATTAAGAATAAATGAGCTCGAACTATTGAGCCTTTCTAATGGCTTCTTCTTTAGGCTGAGGGAAGGTGGCAGCCACATCTTTGGTAAGAAGGGAAATAAGGGATTTGAGAAACCAATAAAGGCATTGTTGCTTGGTGGCTTTTGCTTTGCACAGACTACGTCGCCGATGCCATTCGTGAATGTGGTCAATGATCTAGGTAGTGGAGGTTTGTTTAAACTCTAAGAGTAGTTCAAGACCATTGTCATGATAGATTGGTAGTTGAAAGAAGGTAAAAAATGCTTTGGCCAAAGATTCAAAGGTCGTATGGGACCCATATTTTTATTCTACATACCACTTAGATGATGGTCCAGTGAGTGTGTGTTGAAATGACCTTAATCGGGTAGAGTCGTATATGATGTTGTTTGAATAAAAACATAAGTGGAAGTCATGATATGGTTGGCCAGGTCGTCTCCTGCTTTTCATTCAAACTTGGGAATGTCTGAAGGGAGTTTGGTAGGCATGGTGGGCCATGTGGGGTCATGCAATATAGGATCATTGGTGAGCTTAGTTAGATCCATTATGTTGAGGGAAGCTAAGTATGGAATCTGGGGTTGTGGTGGGGGATTAGTTCTAGCCATGGTGAGAATGTTTTGTGTGCCTGACCCCAAAAAAGGGTTTGTTCTGACCATGGTGTGAGTGATGTGTGTCCCTAACCCGCGAGGGGGGCTAGGTGGGGTTATAATTCCTCTTGAGGAAGAAGTGTGCCCTCTGTTTCCTTGTATCAGAAAGTGGGTGGATGGTTGATCTTGGGAATTCAACCCAAGTAAAGTGGAACAAAGAAAAGTAGATCCTAAGATAGTAGCACTCACAAGAGTGTGAGAAAGTGGAGCTGATGAGTTGGCAAGACTAGGAACTCCCCCTAGAATGGGAGGGATATTTAGAAAGGGTGTAGAATGATGCGGATTATGTGGGTCCCCTATGATTTCCAACTAGCAAAGTGGATGTGTGAAAATGGTGATGAGAGAAATTAATGAACAAGAGACTTTGTATAACTTGGACCTTCACAATATATCTCATAATCGTATATAATCACAAGAGTATCATATATAAATCAATTTTGATAAAGAATCATATATGTGGGTAGGTAGGTTTTGTCCATGTGGAGAAAAAAGGAAAAAAAAAATGCTCATGTCCTAAAATACCTAGTGTCCTTCCTCTCAAATATCACTGGACCTTCCAATAGGACTCAACAGTGGGGTCTGAAGCCACTGGAAGAGGAACTAGTGAAGGATGAAGTAATCAGTAATAATGAGGGGTAGAGGGTGCATATTCTGAAAGAGCTAACGATATTTCCCAATAGCCACACAAAATCCAATCAAGGTGCAATTGCAGCCCACAATTGCCACCTGGGTAGATGTCCTAAAATTTGGTCACTAGGTACCTCGGTCAAAGTGTGACATTTAGATTTTTAGCCTAAGAAATGGGTCACAGGTTGGATCTCGTCCAAGAGGTGGGTGCCTCAAGGGGGGACACATAGAACAAATGGACCTCATGCTTCAACCCTTCATGGGTATCTCCCTGCCTTATGGTGTTAGGAACACTCGACTTGGAGGATTTTAAAGTTCCCTATTTGAAAACTTATATTGTTTGAAGATGTGAGAAATAGATAACGAGGAGTTATTTGGATGCCTATCCGCAATATCCTACCTAGACTAAAAAATTTCTTTTGGCACCTCCTGTGGAGGAAAAATTAGTGAGTTTTTAGAAAAAATTTAGATGTTTTTTTAAGAGATTGGGGGTGTGAACCAATCTCGTCGAAGTTAAGTGGGAGTTGATAGTTTCATCAAGAAAAGGATGGGGTATTTTAGAATCCCTTTGGAGGAAACTTACTTCAACCTCCATGTTTCGAAATGAAAACTATGTGAGTGAATAGTGACTTTGTGTGTGAACAAGTGAAAGTGTGCCAAATTTTTAATAAATTAGGTGTCACCTTGTTGTATGTGGACTGCGTGTGGTCCTTAAAAGTCTTGATTACCTAATTTTCTAAATGCCATTGGTATAACCTTGCAGAATTTTAAATTCCCTAAAGAACTAGCATGTGGACATATGGGTCCTTACTAATCCTTTAACTCCCTAGTGTGATTTAATCTAAGAAAGCTTCAACAACTATCCTATATTATGGACATGTGGGCATGTATGGGCCCATTAAAAAAATATTTAAACTTCCCTAGTGATTTAATCTAAGAAAGTAAATTCAAAACTATCCTCTCTTTGTAGCATGTGGTCATGTATGGGCCCATTGCAATTTTAAGATGTGTTTGAAAATAAACTAAGAGGAGTACCATGGGAGATTTTTTCCTCTCCTAAATATTTTGTCTTTAAGAGAGATGAAATTTTCCCTCAATCATTTTTTTGGTTCTCAAGATCGCTTTGTGGCATGAG
Source organism: Picea sitchensis (assembly GCA_010110895.2). Classification (NCBI taxonomy): domain Eukaryota; kingdom Viridiplantae; phylum Streptophyta; class Pinopsida; order Pinales; family Pinaceae; genus Picea; species Picea sitchensis. The sequence continues at coordinate 40,820 of SNQJ01S0007697.1, forward strand.
AGAAGAGCATACTCAACGATTGACATTCAATTTTTGGTCCCAATGCAAATAGTTATATTTGTGATGTAGAAAGGTTCCAACTTATCTTTAATCAAAGCAAGCCATCCATGTGGCAAAAATGAAATCAAAAAGAGGATAAATATGGATTTTAACCCCCTAAGTGCCTATGTTTTGACTAACCCTTCATGTGGAGAGGGACTCTAAGTGTGGTTCATATTACAATTTGCATAGAATCAAACTTAAGAAGGCTATGGGCCTCCAACAGATCACAAAAATCTCTACAATGTATAATTTTCTGGATGGATGAGCGGGTCGTAGAGGAGACAGAGGCACATTGGGTGCTAATGCGTAAATTAAAAACAAATTTTTGGCACAATGAACAGAATGCGCTGAGAAACACAGTCAGTTTCATGCACGTGCTCAGAAGACATGACTGTGGGTTAAAAAGCCCACACACTTTCTGTTACACTGCTGTGAAATAAATTTTGGATGAAATTCTCTCAACTGAGCTCTGAATTTAGCTTTTTATAGGCAAGCATGGGCCGGTTATGGTTCTTGCAAGTTAAATAAACCAAAATAAAGTTCTCAAAAAACCCAAATGGGAGTGAAATCAATACCAATCCCCAGTGGAGTCGTCAATCTGTTGCATCCATTTCGTCACCTACATGAGAAAAATAAGGATGCTTAGAAGTCCAGTTGGATTAGTTGGACAAGACAATAATGGATGCAAGAGTTAGAAACATCAAGCATAAGAAATAAAAAAAGAACTAAACTAATAACAATAAAAGAAACTAAACTAGAGTGCATAAGGGAAATATGACAATAAAATAAACAACATGTATGCCACCAATGGATAAGTTGTATTAGTGGGAAAACACCAAAGAGAAAGGGGAAATATGGGTCCCCTCTTCCTCCAAGGGAGGGCTCTTGAACCCCCAATGATTGAGCTCTTCTTACAAGTATGAAACTAAAAGGAAATGGTGAAGAAAATCCAAATCACATTCACTCAGGAGGTGATATGAATGGCTAAATGAATCGGTGCTTGTATTCTCTTGATGATAAAAGAGGATTCTCCTAGAGAATATAAGAAACATAACAATACAAATGAATTCCTGATATAGTGAACCCATGGCCTCCTTTTATAGAAAATCTTTGAGGAATTATTCAACCAGTCCGTAGTGTGAACAAGGGACTCTTTAGGGCACCCTTAGGTCTTTGACTAGCCCCCAACTCAAATTCAACTCAGATTTGGTGTCAAATCGACTTGGGAGATGAACCAGAAGTGGGTGGAAGGTCGACTAAAATCATAAATGCGTCGTTCTGAGGTGTGTGCGGATTTTTGCGTCCACAGTCACACATTGGGTGCATATGTGCTTTTCCGGCGTTATTTGACGGTCACACGTGCATGTGCTATCTTTGTATCTTTTGTGCATGATGATTGTTTAACCAGTTGTATAGTTTGATGCCCTTTGGAGATGTATTTTTTGGGCCATGGATGAACTAATGGTTGTTTTGAAGATGCTGGATTCCTGTAACCATTTGCGGACGAAATTCTAGTGATAACAATTGCGATAGAAAAGTCAATGTTGATAATCAAAACATAAGAAAATCTATTAGAGTTTAAAAATCAAGATAAAATGCCACTTTATTTTAACTACGAGTCTTTTAAAGGATTTGGAGATTAATGTTCCATAGTAAATAAAAATAATTATGACAAATTTCAGGTACATTACACATCGGATCATTTTTGAGTGGAAGGTTAGGATAAGCTAGAAGAGTAGCATCATAGATAGATAGAGCCATTGATCTAAGATCATGATCGATGAACAACATTTAGTTTAGGTCTAAATATGTGAGAAGGTTACGCTTTGGAGAAATCTCACTTCAAGAATTCAGTTTGAGATTTGAAATACTTGAAGCCCAAAAATTTGAAATAAATAAGGACATGTGGTAGACCATGTCAACAGACCACATCAGCATGGACATGAGGTAGACCATGATAATAGACCACGTCAGTAAGAATATGTTGAAAACCACGTCATAAGTCCCGAAGGATGTAGGTCCAAAGTCTCTCTCATCCGTCGATCTAAGATACATTTCAGGAGTCAGGACAACCGTTAGATCTAGGAGAAGAACATGTGCCACATGAGGAGATCGACATCAACAAGACAACGTTAGAAAGGACACAAGGTGAAATCAAATAATGACAAGTTTCAAGTTGAATCGACATTTCAGGTATGTGCAAATCATGAATCTGAGTGAGACGCGGTAGCTACTCATCTCGTGACATGTCATCAAGTGATGTAAGTAAGTTACGTCACTCTAAGATTTTTACTTCGGGAGTTTTACCACCAGCACTTTCCCAAAGTCCTGAAGTCCTAAATGTCGAAGTCCCAAAGTGGACATGAAACGTCTGATCTGAAGATCACTTCGGGAGTATTCTCAACTATTGATCATACTATAGTGAAAGTTGAGACTTGAGAATTTCAAAGTCTGGAGACACGAAAGGATTGTAGTCGTTGATCCAAAAGGGACACGTGTCAGTGAATTGTTAGCTTCGAAAGATTGACGTGCGGAGGAAACAAGAGTTTGAGAGTTGAATCTCCCGAAGCCCAGATCACAAAATAAATCACAACCGTTGATTTAGGAAGGCTAGATCTGATCCGTAGATCTTGAAAGAACAAATCTGAACCATCAGTCCAGGATCATTTTCAAGATTGTGAGATCTACGGTCCCATTGCATTACGGGGATTGAAGGTGCATGAACTTTAATAAGTTGAGGGTGGGTTTTATAACCCTAAATTGCACCACACATGCTTACCTGGCATCAGGCCATCTCATATCCCTTCTTTACCAAAGCACTACTGAACAACTCTTTGAAAATCCTCTTTTATAAAGGCCCACGTGCCCTACTCCATTATTGCACATGTGTACACGCTCGCTGACCCAAAACAGCCCGCGTGGACCGAAAAAAGCATGAAAAAAGGAAAGTTGCCGATGGAACACAAAATCTATGGGTGAGTTAACTAAAACTCCCAGCCATGCATGGCCGAGGGTTCGTCCAAATACATAGCTCCTTCTAGCCTATAAAAGAAGGGGTAGGGGTCCCATTTGGAAGGAGGAAAAATATAGCAAAGAAACTCTTCTCATTTGCGTATTCCCATTGTCCCAACCCTTTAGCCTTTCCTTATGCCAAAGGAGATACAAAGAAAAGCAGTTGGAGGACAGTCAAAGAGGAGCCCAGGATCAGGTTCACGGAGTGGTGGCCGATCTCAACTTTTGTAAGTTGACTCATTCAAAGTAATAAAAAAAAATATTTTCCCGTCCCAATTCATGAACTTTTTATAGTTTGATTAGTATATGTTTGGATTTCTAACCCGTTAGTATATAAGTAGGATGCATGCGTAGTTGTTGCTTGTCTTGTATGTAGGTCATCTTTGGAAGGAGTATTGTGAACAAGTAATCAAGTACAACAGAGGATCAACATCAAACATCAAGAAAGAGGTAGGTTTATCTTTCCATGCATTTACTAAGAAAAGGGGATTTAAATCTAGGGATGAAGGTAGAAATTAGTTTTTCTTCGGTCATATCTGCATGCAAAGTCTGAAATATATTTTCTAGTCCAGAGGGAGAATTCCCTCACAACAGAATTGGAAACCATACTGGGGAGACTCTCTAGGGTTCCTGGAATTTTATTTAGTTTTTGGGTAGTTTTAAAGACTATTTTTTCTTACCTGTTTTTTCTTTTAGTTTCTGTAAGGTCTGAGCTAGCAGAGAGTCTGGTTTTCCATACCAGTTTTCTCTGATTCACTTGACTATGTTTGTTGGCACCCATAGAGGTACATGTGGCCTGCATAAGGTCTACACAGGTGTACCCATGCCCTACTCTCTTACAGCCCGCGTGCGAACACTAGCTGAAGAAGTAGCAGTAGCATGTAGAGTTCAAAGAACTTCGGGGACAGTCAACCTCTTCCCTGTCAGAATCACACATTCTCAGGGGGTTTTCTGGAATTCTGTCTGAGTCTTGGTTGTTTGCAGACCTATCTCAGATTGTTTTTTCTTTATCATTTTTCCTTACATTATTTGTTTTTCTGTTAAAAAGAGTGTCCAAGTCTTTCAAGGGATCCTGGTTATCAATATCAGTGGTCTCTTCCTGGTTTGGTCTGTCTGTTTTCATTTTTTCTCAGATTTTAGATATACATGCAGCCTGTACAAGGTCATCCCACATGTACACACCCTTTGTATCTATCCAACGCGTGTTTTCACGCGTGATATTATATTAACAGTCGCGTGCTTGTACATGATATTTTTTGTTGAGGGCAAGGCATTCATCCTTTCCCTTGATAGTAATTATTCCTCTCAGGTGTTTGAATATCTGTCTGAACAGTCAGTAGCTTAGGATTAATCTTACCCTTAGCTTGCTTTTTCTCATTTAAAAAAGTTGTCATAAAAATAAAAGAATTTTTAAGGTTTTTAGACAAGTGTGAGAGTCATTTTTTTAAAATTGCTAGTGTGTGATTTTTGACCTGATTCTTTGCGATCTGAGATTAGGCCAGAATTGTTTTTCTTGGTTTTTTCTTGTTGTCATTTTTCCTTTTTCCTTTATCAAGCATTTAAATAAAATAAAATAAAATCTCTTTTTATTTTCTTATTTGGTTGAAGAGTGTGTTTATGTATTATTAGCTAGGGAAAAGTCATTTATTTCATAAGTTTTTGCAGTTTACTTAGATCATAAGTAGCTTGTAGTCAAGTGAAATTTCTTTTGAGTTTGCTACCCAAAATCTTAGAAAATTAAAAATATTTATTTTGAAAAGTTGTTGAAATTTTGCATTAAGTAAAAGTTTTGTTTCCAACTTTTTATTCATTTTTTGCTTTCGTCTTTTACACATCATCAGTTTCACTTTCATACCCCTTGAAGTAAGACAAATCCATAAAAATAATGCTAAATTTAAAATCTACTAGACTTTTATGTTTGTAGGGTCCACCAACTAGTCCAGGATTAGGGCCTTGGAATAGGTTGGAGAGGAAACTCTTCAAGGCCATTTAAAATCAAACATTGGAATCTGAGTTAGGGAGTGTCTAAGTCTAGTGTCATGAAAGTTATCCGGGACCCCCCTCTAACACAGGGGATAAACACGAGGTCACATGTGGAAAGGTAGTGGAGATAACCCCTCCAAAGCTGGACCAATCGTAGTGGAGAACACATATAGAGGGCTTGTTTTGGGATTACGTCATTTTCATTTGCCACGTGGCTTCGTGGGTATCAAATCCATCCGAGGTCCTCATTTTTCTTCCAGACCATTTTCTCTCGATACCCTTGACAGGTTTCGGGCTCAATACCCTACTCATTGTGGTCTACTTGACTTTTGACTGTACCCACCTGGTGACTGTTCGCGCACTGGCAACCTAGTTGACAATATTTTTTAGGGACATACATAGGTGACTGCGGGGGTATACCACGGTACCTAGGACAGACATCGAGCCACGCTTTGCAGAGTGTACCCAAAGGGTTCTTATGTGCTCGAATTGAACTTGCACCAGTAAGTTTCTTTAGTGTTGGTTGTTGTAACCGTTCTTCCAATTAATTTAGTGTTTTCCTGTCTTATCTTCTAGGGAATTTTTGTTTAGTGTGTGTTACTTTTGAACGTTTAGACTACCTTAGAGTGTCTTGGATATTTTCACACAGTGGAGGATCCCGAGCTCTGTCGGTCACGAAGGCTTCTTGGCCTACCGCTAGTTACACTAGAGCCACCCCCGCCACCATTAAGGTGAAATATAGACCAACAAGGGTCTTTTAAAGCGACTGGGTTACAAGCCATTGTGCCCGACCAACCCCTGGAGGAATCTACCATTTTGGACCTGGAAGTAACCGCTCTTGGCCCGGTTGAAATCCCAACCACTGATTTCTTAGCATCTTTCATCATACCAATTCAATTTTACGAGCGCCAGATAGTGTTGCACACAAAAATAGAAACAAATGTTGTTACTCCTTCTGGGAATTATGCAATTCCCACTACGGTTGTCACCATAGGAGAGTTTTCACCTCCTAACCCACCATCATCAGTCTGAGCCACCATGGTCTCAACCACTTCTACATTGTACAATGGTTCAATCCCAACTTTGGCAGTGGCCACAACCCCTTTCACACCAAGTGCGACAGGCCCTCCGTTCTCATATGGGATGCCTAGTTTGGGTACAAGTCTTGTACTTTCCTACTCCACTTTACAGACTTTAGGTCTAGGGGCAGGGAGCTCTAGCGATCCTCTGTAAGGTCACATGGGGGGCACTCCTGCTCCTTTTCATGCTTTCCCTTACAGAGGAGGTCATATCCCTCTTTTGTCCCCTTCACTCGGCGGCTCGCATCAGCCATCCACTGGGCAACCTACACACAGTAGTTTATTTGGAGCGGGGAGTCAAGGACCACCTTCGCATAGTATGCTGGTAGGTTTGACACTATTTTCATTAAATGGAATGTTTGGTAACAACACCTTCTCATCATCCACTTTCCTGACTAGGGGAAACCCCATTTTTGGACAATCTACTCCTATGAAGGGTACTATTCCTGCATAGGGGGCAAACCTAGGAACTTCTTTCACATCAGGGCCTTGGAATTCCTGGCAGGGATCCATTCCCTCATCTGGAATGTTGATCTGGGGTAATTCTTTCCACAATCAATGGAACCCCAGACAAACTACTATGCCCATCCCCACGGGACCACCATGGGGCAATCCTTCCCAGAGTCCTTCGAATATAATGCATGCTCAACCATCTATGTCCTATTTGGGAAATCAGCCGATGATGTCTCCACATATACAAAATCCATACGCTAGCTAGGGCCATGGTTTCTACTAAAATCCAGGCCAACAGCCAAAATTTTCCTGGCAACCTGGTGCCAGTCAAACCCCAAGCCCCTTTTTCCTAGGTTATCACCAACAACCCAAACTACCATTCCTGGCGACTTTACACTTGCCATATTTGACAAGGTTGTTGAATGACCCTATTTGTCATGATCCATGTTGGTCTCCTATGCCGACGAAGTTGCCTTCGGACATTCCAAAGTTTGAAGCCAAGCCTAACAAATATTCAGGAGATCATGTAACTACCTTCCATATTTGGTGCTAATCCAACTCATTGAAATATGATTTCGTACAATTGTGATTGTTTCAACGTACTCTCATTGGGAGTGCCAGAAAATGGTACATCAAGATTGATCTCTCAGGATACTCTTCCTTTGGCGAACTGGCAATGACTTTCCTAAACTATTTCCAGTTACCTGTGAGATACGACGATGTCACAAAGATGCTCGCCAATTTCGAACAGACAACAACGAACCATATCTCTGATCACATTCGAGAATGGAGACGCCGAAAGAGTTTAATCAAAGTGCCAGTCCCACCAGCATTCCTGCTTGAGTGGTTCCTTAAGTATTTGGTCCCGCAGTTATCCAAAGACATCATGACGTCGAGAGTATTCTCTGAAGAAGATGCCATCATGAGGGCTCAACAATTTGAGCTCATCTATTCTCAGTCTGGTTTATTATACAACATCTTGCCAGATGTGCCATGATCAATACTTGATAAAACTAGATAGAGAGTTGGACCACATATTGATGGTATTAATGGTTCAACACAAACAAATCCCATTGAGCAACTGATGTAGCAATTGCAACAGTTGTTGATACAACACACAACATCCAGCCAAACTACTACTTTGGCTGCTCCCCCTACCAAAATGTCGGATGTACACACAGTGCAATCGACTAATCCAAAGGCTACCCAGTAGCCTGAAGGAAAGAAAAAACAATGAAATAAGGGTAAGGGGGATAAGAAACCCACTGATAATGCTGATGGGGACAACACTGAGAGACGAAAGGTGAGGTATCCATGCAACTTGTGTGTGGAAGGCCACCCGAACCATCTATGTCCTCGGCTTGCAGAAGCTTAAAATTTTGTGACGCAACAACAACCTTCTGTGTTGACCAATCCATTTCAACATGGCCAAAATGTAACCCAAGCCTCTGCAAGCATGGAAGGGGGCAGCCAAGAACCCCCTCCACCTGTGAACAACTCCGCATCTATAAACGTATATATGGTGAAGGGTGATGCTTTTATATCGACTAAAGTGCATGACTATAGTAAACCAAGAACTTCTGAGAAGGGTAAAGAAGCTGAACTCCCATCTCTTCCTCTACAAATTGAGAAGACGTTGGGAGAAACAATGACACGCATTCGCAAAGGTGCATTCAAAAAATATTCTCATAACCCAAATGCAAGGGCTTCCCGTAACTACTCTGTGGTGGAATATTTATCACAAACCCCTTATGTGATGTCCGCTTTGGAGGTCCTGCTGCCCTTCTCAGAGGAAAGCCTTGTTAACCGCTTTAGGATCTACTGAGACTTGCAATCCAGGTACAATCATGTTGGATACAACAGAATTAAAACCTTGGCTGCCTTACCATGTAGCATTTCAGATAGTATTGGCTTATCCCATGAAAACTTTTACTCGAAATATTTTTCGTACAATGGTTGATAAGGGCACCTCGACATGCGTTATGTCATTGGCATGTTGGCCAGCCCATTTTGTCTCTGTCACCTACTCTCCTCACCACTTTCGATGGTCATTCATTCCGACCACATGGTATCATTCCTTCTTTCCCCGTCCAGTTAGGAGGGAAGACCATGTGTGTCGAAGTAGAGGTATTCAATGCTCCCCTCGACTATAACCTCTTGTTAGGAAGGAGTTGGACTTATGCCATGCAAGCTGTGGTTGCTACAGTTTTTCGGGTCTTGTTGTTTCCACATGAGGGTCGGATAGTGACCATCGATCAATTGTCTTTCTCCAGACATGACCCTGCATTGAGGGCATCCACGGTCCCGATGATTGATAATCCTCAACCCGGTGTCGTCAACGCAGGGGTTGGTTTGTGCCCATCTTTGATGGGGACCTTCGATTACCCACCCCCTCAAGGCGATATCAAGTTTATATCCAATCACCATAAGGTTGAGATTTTTCAATTTTCGTCATTCCACACGACTTACTTTGATGATTCATGGATACTTCCTTCCCCATCAGCCATGACGGATGAGGCAGGGCACCCGGGTATGTCCATGCCCTTGTCCGCTGCTAAAGTAGCGTATTCTTTAGTCCAACAAGCTTCAGCTAACACTGATCCAACTCCTGCACAAGAGTTAGATCCAACTCTAGAGCCTATTTTGGCTCATGGTTCTCTTGCTAACACTGATTTGTTAGACTTAGTGTTTCCCTCTGATGAAGCAGTAATTGAAGCAATGACTAGTCCAGACAAACCTTGGGAAGAGCTTCATCACAGATCATATTTCCTCCCAGAGTTAAGTCGAATCGAAGCAGGAGAATTCACCGTGACTATGACTGGAGATAGGTCTTGTCATTCGAATCCCTTATCTACACACAATATTTATGTTGAGGGTAATATGGCAACCATTGTTGAAATGATACCTATCAATATCTCCAGAACCCCTGGTGTCATAGACAATGTTTTCGTCGGAGCATACAACTCCCCCGAGGAGATGCCAGGCATCGACCCACAAAGANAGAGGTATTCAATGCTCCCCTCGACTATAACCTCTTGTTAGGAAGGAGTTGGACTTATGCCATGCAAGCTGTGGTTGCTACAGTTTTTCGGGTCTTGTTGTTTCCACATGAGGGTCGGATAGTGACCATCGATCAATTGTCTTTCTCCAGACATGACCCTGCATTGAGGGCATCCACGGTCCCGATGATTGATAATCCTCAACCCGGTGTCGTCAACGCAGGGGTTGGTTTGTGCCCATCTTTGATGGGGACCTTCGATTACCCACCCCCTCAAGGCGATATCAAGTTTATATCCAATCACCATAAGGTTGAGATTTTTCAATTTTCGTCATTCCACACGACTTACTTTGATGATTCATGGATACTTCCTTCCCCATCAGCCATGACGGATGAGGCAGGGCACCCGGGTATGTCCATGCCCTTGTCCGCTGCTAAAGTAGCGTATTCTTTAGTCCAACAAGCTTCAGCTAACACTGATCCAACTCCTGCACAAGAGTTAGATCCAACTCTAGAGCCTATTTTGGCTCATGGTTCTCTTGCTAACACTGATTTGTTAGACTTAGTGTTTCCCTCTGATGAAGCAGTAATTGAAGCAATGACTAGTCCAGACAAACCTTGGGAAGAGCTTCATCACAGATCATATTTCCTCCCAGAGTTAAGTCGAATCGAAGCAGGAGAATTCACCGTGACTATGACTGGAGATAGGTCTTGTCATTCGAATCCCTTATCTACACACAATATTTATGTTGAGGGTAATATGGCAACCATTGTTGAAATGATACCTATCAATATCTCCAGAACCCCTGGTGTCATAGACAATGTTTTCGTCGGAGCATACAACTCCCCCGAGGAGATGCCAGGCATCGACCCACAAAGAGTCTATCATGAGCTAACTTTGTTCTTTTTAAAGCTCTCTTTGAGATCTGAAAGAAACATCGGGCGAGATTGCATTTATGCTTTTCACTCTCGTCCGGATTAACTAAGAAAAGTAACCATTATGGAGTCTTCTTTAAGCCCTTTTCAGAATCCTTAAAGATGAAAAGACTATCGAGTGACCTTGTTTATTCACACTCATTCAATTGGTCCAGAAGAACATTCCTTAAACGGGTCTTCTTTTAAGCCCTTTTCAGACCCTCTAAACATGAAAATATTATCGAGCGATCTTGTGGCCTTTCACGCTCGTTAAACTGAAATTTGAAGTCACGTCTGTCCGGCGGTAGTTTACCCCTTTTTCAGTCTGGACGGTCAACTGTACGAAAAAAGGTATACTCTATGGAAATTCAGTTCTATAGAATATTACTCTCAGGTATAATTTTACCCCTTTTTCAGGCCTGAGGGACTAAATTTACGAAAAAGGAACCCCCACGGAGTCCATAGTTAAGCTCTTTTCAAACTCCCTAAAATTGAAAAGATCATCGAGTGACCTTATTCTTTCACACTCGTTAAATTGGTCTAGAAGAACATTCTTGACAGAGTCCATAGTTACGCTTTTTTCAGACTCCTTAAAAATGAAGAAAGGGCCAAGTGATCTTGTCCTTATCACACTCGTTAAAATGGTTTTGAATAGACGTCTTGTCAGTGCTAGTTTACCCCTTTTTTTGAACCAACTAGACTACCTTTGAAAAAGGTACCTCAATGGAGTCTCCTTTTCCATTTTTTCAGACTCTCTAAATATGAAAAACCATCGAGCTTACCTTCTCTGGGCTCATTAAACTCACATCGAAGGACGTTACCATTGTGTGTTTTGTTAACCATATTTGCATACCTTATACGTCAGCCTTGTAACAGTTTGCTTCTGCGTCTTGACACCTTTGACCCCTAGAGGATTTTTCTCGAGTGTCCTTACTCTGAACATCAGTATTGTCTGTGTGCCTTGAACTTGTATGTTTGAAACACTCATTCCTCCTTTTTAACGTAACATTCCTTTATTCTTTTTTCCAAAATTATTGAAAAAGACAAAAGAATCAAATATACCCCAAAAAGAGGAAGGGAAAAGTATTTTCTTTATTGGCAACATAATGAGTCGCCCTTGGATAAAGCACATCTGTCTGTTTGTTCGTCAAACCCTAGGATTTAATATGACCTTAGGAAGTTGTTCTTGCTACATAGAGTTGTGTCCTCCTCCATTTGGTTATTCTTCCAAACATATGGAGAGTTTGCATTACCTCCTGCTTCGTAAACTTATGTTAATGCCATGTTGCCTGAGTCTTATCATTTGTCATGCTGTTGTCCAAGGGAAGTTTGTCACCAAGCCTGATTCGGCCCCTTGGCAGTTTGTCTCTTGCCCTCATGCCCGACCATCCTGAACATCCAATCAAGTCCTTGTTTGAAATCACTGAAGCCTTCAGTCTGATCATCAAGATTATCAAGTCCATGACCAACGAGCCATCGAAGACCTCGGGTGGTGCAGTCGTAGACTCATATTACACTCCTACCCAAGTTTTGAATATTTTGAAGTGTTGCCCGAGCTCTGAAGATCTCATCTCTAGCCATCAGGCCATATAAACTTCTAGAAGATGGATACTCTATATGTATATCTTTTCGATTTCGAGATGTAGCTCCGCTGTGTATTATTCGTGGCTACTCTTTATATAGTTATATGACATGGATCTATAGTGTATTTGATTGGTAGCCATGATTCTATTTTATCCCAAGAATGGGTATGCCCGCCTCAGTGAGACATTTGTTATTTTGCAGATGACACCTCCCGGTTCCTGATCCTTGGGCTCAATCGTTCGACACATCAGTAAAGATTGGTAATATATTTTGGCCATCAGATGCTCTTCTGACCTCACACATTAGGGGGCATCTACTGTAACCCTAAATTGCATCACACATGCTTACCTGGCATCAGGCCATCTCATATCCCTTCTTTGCCAAAGCACTACTGAACAACTCTTTGAAAATCCTCTTTTATAAAGGCCCACACACCCTACTCCATTACTGCATGCGTGTACATGCTGGCTGACCCAAAACAGCCTGTGTGGACCGACAAAATCACGAAAAAAGGAAAGTTGCCGATGAAACACAAAAGCTATGGGTGAGTTAACTAAAACTCCCGGCCATGCATGGCCGAGGGTTTGTCCAAATACCTACCTCCTTCTAGCCTATAAAAGAAGGGGTAGGGGTCCCATTTGGAAGGAGGAAAAATATAGAAAAGAAACTCTTCCCATTTGCGTATTCCCATTGTCCCAACCCTTTAGCCTTTCCTTGTGCCAAAGGAGATACAAATCAAAGTAGTTGGAGGATAGTCAAAGAGGAGCCCAGGATCAGGTTCACAGAGCAGTGGATGGACTCAAATTTTGTAAGTTGACTCATTCAAAGTAATAAAGAAAATGCTTTTCCCATCCCAATTCATGAAATTGTTATGGTTTGATTAGTATATGTTTGGATTTCTAACCTGTTAGTATATAAGTAGGATGCATGCGTAGTTGTTTCTTGTCTTGTATGCAGGTCATCTTTGGAAGGAGTATTGCGAACAAGTAATCAAGTACAATGGAGGATCAACATCAAATGTCAGGAATGAGGTAGGTTGATCTTTCCATGCATTTACTAAGAAAAGGGGATTTAAATCTAGGGATGAAGGTAGAAAGTATTTTTTCTTTAGTCATATCTACATGCAAAGTCTGAACTCTATTTGTTGGTCTGTAGGGAGATTTCCCTCACAACAGCGGGCCACAATCGAAACCATGTTTTTGAAGAAAGGACACGTGGAGGCTCGAGGTAAATTGAGGGGAAAAACATATTTTGATTTCAAACCACCTTTGGCCGCACCCGCAATCTCATGGTCATGTGAGGTCAGCGTTGTTGGTCATATGGTAAAAATATTTAAAGGGAAGAATGTAATGCGCCGCTTAAATTGCTAATCCTGTAGTTCTATGCCTATGATCATATGAACACGGTTTGAAGGAAGCGTTGATTTTTGTTATCACAGAGATGAAGGAAATCGATCCATGCCTATGATCTATTTATGAAAGTAAAGGGGATGCCAAGTTTAAAGTTAAAGACCCGAAAGGATGATCTTTGGTGGTCCCAAAGTTGTTTCAAATGGAAAATTTAGTTATAACCTGTTGCACAAGTTGGCCCAATAAATTAAACAAGTTTTGACCATAAGAAAGTATAAATGCAACCATGATTGGTTCATTGGATGAGTGCTTGTGCAAGAAGATGGGATTGTGAAAAGATAGGCTCGTTGAGAAAGAGTGACCTGCAGAGAACAATGAAGGGTAAGTGGACCTAAGCTCCGTGCGAATATGGGAGGGAAGAAGAAGTGAATAAGGCATGGATATCTGAGGAAAGATAAAGTGACGAAGGCGTGAATTTCAGACAGAAGATTAAGTGCGGTGATTAGCGTTTATGGTATACCTATGATCATGAAATAGAGTTGATTCAATAATGGATCATTGCTACTAGATTTGAATTACTATATGAACTCTAGTTGGATAGATTGCATTCTATCAACAATTTGGGTCTTGTGGCAAGATGGGTCTTGCTTGAGAGTTGGTTCTCTCTTGAGAGTTGGTGCTCTCCTAGGAGTTGGTGCTCCTTACCTCAGTTGGTGCTAAAACAAAATAGTTGGTGCTGGGAAAATCATTATTACTATATTCATATATATTCATATAAAGTATATAATTCATCTTGTATCTCTTGTTTTCATTGTGACTATGATTTGATTGTTCTTAATATGTACGATTGTCTTTTAACTACTAACTTGCAGGAAGAAAAGTTATAAAATTCCACACACTAATTCAACCCACCCCTCTTAGTGTGGGTGATGTGTTCAAAAATTGGTATCAGAGCGGGTTCCTTCAACACAATTTCAACACTGGAAGGTAGATTCTGAAGAAATGGGTCGACAGATGGCTCTCTCCGCAATTGAAGCTCCCTTATTTGATGGAACAGATTATTCCTCATGGATAGAAAATATGAAACAATATTTGAATTAAAAAGGATCTGAAGTTTTGAATTTAGTAGTAAGAAAGCCTTTATACTTAACTACATCAAAGAATCTATCCAAGATTAGAGTCCAAAGAAGAGAAAGGAAGAACAATGAAGTAGCATTGAAGATTATTCTCAATGGATTATCAGATACAGTCAAGGAAATCATAGGGCTATGCACATCTACCAAGGACTTATGGATGAAGTTAGAAAATATGTATCAAATCAAAAGTGAAGACACAAAAGAAATTCCTATCAAGGATGAAGATGAAGACTCTACCATCAATAAAGGTACAGACTCTCCATAATATTTCGATTGCAATAATGTTGATATTGAAACCTCCCCTGCAAGTAAAGGAGAAGACTCAGATACAATAAAAGAATTTTATGTTATCATTTATCCCATGGAAGAAGTAGAAGAAGAACTATCAAAGGACAAACAAAAGGTTGATTGGAGTCTCTGTGAATACTGCTATGACCATAATGATTCATACTATAGCTATCTTCATGACTACACTAAAGAATTTCTTGAAAAGACTCAAAATCATATCTTTGAAATAAATAAAATGCTCAAGGACAATGGAAGGATAATATATGACCAGGATAATTAGTTAGAATAAAAAGAAGAGGAGATCAAGAAGCTAAAGAAAGAAATTAGACAAGTAAAAGAAAAGAATAAGGAAGATGATGAGCTTAGAAATCAAAATCATATCCTCAAAATAAAAGAAAATATCAAATACAATGAAGAAATCATATTTGAGAAAAATATTCAGTTAGAAATCAAAGAAGAAGATATCAAAAGATTGAAAACAAAAGTTACTAATCTAACAAAAGAAAAGGAAGAGGAGATCGAGAGACTGAAAAATGAAATCATTCAAGCAAAAGAAGAAAATAAGGAAGATGATGAACCAAGAAAAAACCTTTCCAAACTAAAAGAACTAAGGGAAAGTTATGTCAATATTAAAATCCAACTTGAATAAGCCAAAAGGAGAGAGGAGGTAGTGAGGAACTAGTTGAACAAAAAGGAAGAATCTTGTCATGAGATGGAAGAAAAATTTGTGAATGTTAGAGAGAAGGTTGAGAAGTAAAACACTCAAATCAAGTTCTTGAACATCTCCATGACCGTGGATGAGATCTTGGATAGTCAGAGATCACCAAATGACAAATCCGGTATTGGATACAATAAGGAAGAAATCAATAATCCTAATAAACTTGATGCAGGTGATTCATTTGTAAAGGGTGAAGACAGGTCTGATGTAGTTCCTTCATTTGTAAAAGGTGAAAATAGGTCTAATGTTAGAAAATATTTAACAGACAGTGAATGGCATAAGTACAGAAAGAATGTACAGAGGACTATTGGCATGTTTTATAGGTAGCGTATACTTGTCATTGATGTCAAGTACAGTAGTGATGATGGCTTGAGTACAACAATGATGATCAACGGTGCATTGATAATCGGGGAAGAGAAACAACTGTGTTCGTTGGATCTCTTCCATAATTCTTGATGGCCGTCAGATCTGAATAAGAGCATGCTAAAGAGGTAGGCCTGTAAAGTTTGAGAAGCATTTCTGTTCGTTGGATCCCCTTAAAATTCTCGATAGAATGAGGATCGTCAGATCTGAATGTAGACAAGAAGAGTGCACTGAAGAGGAGGATAGATCTCAGATGTTAGATCCAAGCACAGGACCCGACCATCATTGGATCAAGGAGAACCTGCATGATCTTTAAAGTACAAGGAGAAGTGGGTGTACAAAGTTCTGAAAGAAGGAGGACCATCCATTTACGGGTAGGACACTTGAGGATAGATTGTCAGTTTGATGAATGGAGAGTCAAAGGAATGATGTTCTCTAACCTCTCAAAGTCACGATATGCGAAATCATGATTTAATCTCACCCATCAGATTAAGGTTGAATCTGGATCGTTGATTCTAGTCCATGTCGGAGTTTTGGGGATCGAGAGTTGGTGATGTCAAGTAATATCATCCACAGGAATCCCAATTTCATGATATGAAAAATTGTGACTTAATCGCAGCCGTTGAATCAATATCAGATCTGGACCATTGATTTCAAGTCCATTTCGGGGTTTCGAGGATCGAGTGTTGGAGATGTCAAAGAATATTAACATCAAGAATCTTGATATTGCGATATGAGAAATCGCGATGTAATTGCAACCGTCGGATCAAGATGTGATTTGGACCATTGATATGACTCCATTACGAAGTTTTGTGGATCGAGACTTTGAAGTGACAAAAACAATGAATGTCAAGAGTGTTGAAATTGCAATGTGTGAAATCTCGACTGAATCTGAACCATCAGATCAAGATATGATCTGGACCAGTGATCCAACTTCTTTACGGAGTTTCATGGATCGAGATTTGTAAGTGACAAGAACTTTGAACATCAGGAATGTCAAAATCGCGATATGCGAAATCACAGTATGATCTGAACCATCAGATCAAGTGTTGATTGGAGGGTTACTGTTCTCTCTCATAGTTAACTCCTTAGTTTCAAATCTGTTAGAGAAATGGACTCATGATTACCGATTAGTTTGCGTTTCAATTGCTGAGACAATTGTCTCCTTTTTGCCTAAGGAGATGGGAAGTTGAACCGCCGTGAGTGTGTATAAAAGAAAATGAGACAGACAGCGTGAGGTTTGTTGTTCTATATGAGAAATGAATTAAACTATTAGAAAGGGAAAATCAGATAGTGCAGGTTGTTCTATATGAGAAATGAATTAAACTATTAGAAAGGGAAAATCAGATATGAGGAGATGGAGAATATGCACAATGAGAGATGAAACTCAGGGAAGAGTAAAAGATAATGAAAGAAAACTTCAGGTTGATCGTAATGATTTAAGAGGTTGATGCGAGCGCACTACTAATAAGACAAAGAGGAAAAATGAATTGCAACTAGAAGATGACCAGATTTATAGAACAAAGAAAGATTGGTAAGAATTGATGTATCCGTGTAGTTGAATGTTTATTTGTTCATTTATGATCTAGGGAGGTTGGGAGGTGCTCGAGGATCAAGCTTTTCCTGTGAGGTTCAAGAGAGCTTGAACACGGTGAAGTTGTAGCCTATCCGCCGGTGTTCGCAGAAACCGGTATAGGTGGTGGTATGGAGAACAAGTGTTCTCTGTTATAATGTGTTGATCCGTAACTCGAAGTTGGTGCTTCCATCCAGCTTGGTGCCGGAACATTAAGGGAGTTAAGAAAGCCTTCTAGTGGGTGCTAGAGAAACCAGAGAGAGTTGGTGTTGTCGTAAATTGCTGTATTTAAACAAAGACAGTTTCACATTGGAGTTGGTGCTCAATTATAGATGATGTTTAACTTAAAAACTGCCTATCATTTTGAAGAAGAAGAAGTTTTTATCCCTTAATGGTTTCATGAAAATCTCTGTCTCTCGTGGTATACCTTATTTGTGACTGATGCTCTTTGATTTGATTGTCCATATGTTGTATATTGTTGATGATCACCTCTAAGAAAGATTAATAATGTTTTAATAGACTTAAATTGCTTCTGTTTTCTCAATAACAACCTGATTCACCCTCCCTCTCATTGTTTTAGTAATTTCAATGATTGGTATCGAGCTGGCTCCTTTTACTCAAAGGTATATATGTACTTAAACATGACAGTCATGAAGGACTTCAAATTCTAAGCCCCCTCTTAATGGAACAAAATTTTTCCTTTTGGAAGATTAGGATGAGAACATACTTAATGGCCTCGTGTTGATAAGCCTGGGATGTGGTAGAGATTGGATATACAAATCTTGTTGTGTTAGCCTCCAAGGACGATAAGTTAGAGTTTAGTTTTAATGCTAAGGGATGAATTCTATCTTGAATGGACTTGTTGAAGCCGATTTTGTATTATGATGACCTTGATACTGCCAAAGCAATGTGGATAAACTTATTAACAATTATGAAGGAAATGAGAAAGTAAAGATACCAAACTTCAAACATACGTGATTGAAATTTGAACAAATTAAAGATGAATGAAGATGAAACAATTGAAGGGCACTTTTAAGAGTTGAAGAACTCTTGTAAATTCCATGAAGGGTCTTGGTGAGAAGTTTGATGACTCACCTAGTCTCGTAATATTTTAAGATCTCTCACCGATAAATTGAATCCAAAAGTCTTTGCAATAGAAGAATTAAATGATCTTAAAAATCAAGTCTACTGGATCAACTTCTAGGAACTCTAACTACATATGAAATGAGAATTAACAAAGACAAATCCAAAGATCAGGAGAAGAACCTTAAATTAGACAAGAATATCGACTAATTACATATGATATTGAGGAAAATTTGTGAGAAGGTTAAAGAAAAGGATCAGAAAATATCAAGGAAAGCTTCAGAAATGCTCTTTTAACCTGGTAAGATAGGTCATTTTTCATCCATGTGTCCCCACCGAAAAGCGACCGTGAACTCCTGGATGATGAAAGAAGTACAAATACAAGAAAATATAATTAAGAAAAGTTTGTTGCAAATAATGACAATTACTCATAAGACATCGATAGGTGATTCTTCCTCAGAAGATAAGGTAAATGAATTCACGCTTATGGCCAAGGAGGATTATGATAATAAAAGCAGAGGCAATGATGATAATGATGAATAAGTTGTGGTTGATTTGGAAGGAGAACTGACTGCAATCGGAAGAAATTGATAGACTCGTAACTAAGAACAGAGAAAACAATTGTTGACACAATTTTAAAATGACAAGAAAAACCTCTCGATGAAGAATTTTCTTTTATTAAAGTGGAATTAGAAGAGAAAAGAAAATAGAAGACATAATTTCAAAACAAAAATTGTCAGAAAGAAAGTCAGGTGTGAAGCCTTAGGAAGAAGAGATAGTAAAAACTAGAAAATAAATGGAGAAATTTTAAAGGATTGTATCATCAAAATCGCCAAGTATTAAAGCCTCAAGAATTAACCTCCATTATAAATCAGCAAAGAAATTCAAAGCTGGAATATGGATTGGGATATGAAGAAGGATCAAGTAGTGATCATCTAAGTAATATGCATCTATCAAGTTTGTCAAATCCTCAAACATTGTCAATAGTCACTTGGCTGTGAACAAAGAAGGAAAATATTCCACCAAGAAGAAATGAAAGAAAAAAGCTCCAGAACTGAATTTGTAGACCAAAAAGATTATTGGCATGAAAAAAAATCGACCTCCTCAAAGAAGAAAAACTTTTTCAAGGTACAAAGATTTTTTCTATGGTTATTGCTTTCTCTGCTTCCACTTTGGTCACAAAGCCATAAAATGTTATTTAAGATTTAGATATGAACAATCAAGATATTCAATGAATAACTATCTTCCACACAACAAAGATTGAGATAGCCAAGAACAAACAATCACACAGATTATAAATCATGTGATGAATGGGAGCAGGACACAGATGAAACACAACAAATGCATAGTGTGCATACCAATTGTGATGGATCGACATTTAGTGAACCAGAATTTTTGCTAACCTATTACAATTATGGTCATGAATCAAGCAGGTCACGCTTTTTAAGGAAATACAATTCAGATTTGATCTCTACGACTGAAAATGTCAAAGTTTGGAAGAAGAAAGTAGATGATTATGTGGACTAGTGCTATCAGCCTAAAGGAAAAAGAATCCCTTGTATATTGACAAAGGATGCTCCAAACACATGACTAGAGAAAGAAGTAAGTTTCTAACTCTATGATAGCAAATCAGGAATGTAACTTTTGGTAATGATGCACCAGAAAGATAAAAGGTAAAGGAATTGTAAATTCTAATGGAAAAAGAAAAGATCAAGATGTTGTTTGTAATATTTGAAACATAATATTCTTAGTGTCACTCAAGTTTATGACCGAGATGTGAAGTTGTTTTTTACCTCTAAAGACTATAGAATAAAATCTATTGATTCAGGTCAGCTAGTCATAAAAGGTATAAGAACAAAACAATGTCTATGTTTTAAAAGAAGAAGAAGAAGAATGTAACTTAAGCAAATATGATGAAAGTTGGTTGTGGCATAGGAGACTTGGTCACCTAAATTTTGATCACATAATAAAAATCAGAAACAATGGGGCAGTAAAGATCTTCCAAAGATATCAAAGCCATATGACTGCTTGTAAATCTTGTTAGAAAGGAAAGCTTACTCAAGACTCGGCCAAATCTAAAAACTTTTCCTTCAACAAAAAATTCTCTCCGCTTAGTACATATGGATCTATGTGACCATCAAGGAAAGAAGGTATAAGAAAAGAAAATTACTTTGAAGTTGGATTATTGATGACTATTCTACTAACTTGGGTTGCCTTTGAAAGAAAATCTGAAGCATTTGAAAAATTAAAAGTATTTAAGGCTCCGACTGAGAATCAAACAGAAAATAATTAAAGGCGCAGGTCTGATAAAGGAGGAGAGTTTAGTTCTCAGAACTTCAAAGAGTTATGTGATAAAACATGGGATCAAAAGAGAGTACACACCTGGGCGACCTACAAAGAAAATGGAGTTGCTGAGAGGGAAGAATAGGTCAGCAATACAAGAAATGGAAAGATCAATGATGAATGAAAGGAACATACCTCGTGACATATTGGGTGAAATAAATTCATATAGTTGTTCATATCCTTAACAAATATCATCTCTGCACTCATTATAGTGACAAGATTCCTTATGAACTTTGGTTTGGAAATATTCTGCTCAATCAAGCATTTTAAATTTTTCGAGCATGTTATATCGAACAATGATGAAAAATATTGGCAAATATGCCGAGAGGGCTGATGAAGGTATCTTCTTGGGTTATGCTACAAATAGTAAAGGGTATAGATGCTACAATAAGAGACTCCATAAACTAGTTGATTGTATAGATATAAAGTTGATGAAGAAAATCCTAGTCAGAAATGTAAGCAATGCTTTGAACCAAGAATAGAATATACAGTTGAATATGAAAATGAACAGGTCCAAGGATCGTAGAAGAGAAGAGTCTGGATCAGATGAATATATGAATATTCAAACTGATACAAGTCAATATAAAGAAGCAAAATCTCCTCTCGTAATTATTAGAAAGAATCATCCTAAAATCGTGATAATTGGGGATATAAATGAAGGAGTTCGACAAGAAGGAAATTGATTAAAGACTCAGAACAATCCTCATGTTGCCTTTTATCTACATGACTGAACTCTAAATTTTTGATATTAGCCAGAAGATAATTGATTAGAGCAATGAATGAAGATTTTGATCAGATTGAGAAGAACAATACTTCTGAGCTTGTTCCTAGACCTCAAGATAAGAATGTGGATAGGTTCCAAATGGGTGTTCAAGAATAAAATGAATGAAAAAGGACAAGTTGTTAGAAATAAAGCCAGATTGGTCTGTAAGGGATATGCACAAGTTGAAGGTCAGTACTTTGATGAAACTTTTTCACCAGTGGCAAGATTGGAAGCTATCAGAATATTTCTTGCTTATTCATGTCATAAGAACTTCAAAGTTTATCAAATGGATGTAAAGTCAGCATTTCTTAATGGAGATCTAGAGGAAGAAGTATATATGGAGCAACCTGAAGGATTCTCATTGACAGATAATCCTGATTATGTTTGTAAGTTGAAGAAGGCCTTATATGGACTAAAACAAGCACCACGAGCTTGGTATTATAGACTGGACAAATTTCTACAAGAAAAAGGGTTCAAGAAAGGCATTATTGACAGTAACCTCTACATTAAGTCTGAAGGTGATAATTTACTAGTTGTATTGGTTTATGTAGATGATATTATTTTTGGATGTACTAATGAATCATCTGTCCAATGGTTTTCTAATTCTATGGAAACAAAATTTGAAATGTCCATGATAGGAGAACTGTCATATTTTCTTGGCTTACAAGTAAAACAAAGATCTGCAGGAATTTTATTTCTCAAGAAAAATATTTGAAAGAGATGTTGAAGAAATTTCAGATGGAAGATTCCTCTACAGTTAGCACACCTATGGTGGTTGGTTGTAAGTTGAGTAAAGATGATTTCTCACCTGATGTTGATCAAAGGACATATCGCTCTATGATAGGCAGTCTTTTGTACATCAAAACATCCCGTCCTGATATAATGCAAGTTGTTGGAATGGTAGGTCATTTTCAGTCTGCTCCTAAGCAAAGTCATTTGGTAGTTGTCAAAAGGATATTTAAATACTTGAAGGGGACAATGACTTATGGTCTGTGGTATCCTAGAAATCAAAATTTCTAGTTAACTTCTTATTCAGATGCAGACTGGGAAAACTGTGTTGATGAGAGAAAAAGCACCAGTGGAGGAGCATTCTTTCTTGGTGACTCATTAGTTGCATGGCTTAGTAAAAAGAAGGGATCCATTTCATTATCCACTACAGAGGCAGAATACATTGTTGCTACTACTTGTTGCACACAAATTTTATGGATGATACAAACTCTTGCAGATCTGAAGGTACCTTACACTGATCCTATACCAATTCATTGTGATAACACGAGTGCCATTAGTGTCTCCAAAAATCCTGTTCTTCATTCCAATACTAAGCATATTCCAATAAAGTACCATTTTCTCAGAGAACAAGTTACAAACAGAATTGTTCAGTTGAATTATATTTCTTCCAAAGAACAGATGGTTGATATCTTTACTAAACCATTAGCAATGACCCCTTTTGGATATCTTTGTCAAAAATTGGGGGTTATAATTACTTATGTCTAAATCTGTTCACCTGGTCAGGGGGAGTACTTATTGAATATCTGGTGTATTTCCAAGAAGCTTATAGTCGACAGGGGGAGTATATTTTTGCAACAAGATCAGGGGAAGAATGTTTCTTCTTTGACATTGATGTCAAAGGGGGAGAAAAGAGTTCGGGAGGAGATTCGAGTCCGAATGCATGCGGGTGCTTGTATTTCCATCAATGCCAAAGGGGGAGATTGTTAGCAAATATTTAACAGACAACAAATGGCATAAGTACAAGAAGAATGTACAGAGCACTATTGGCATGTTTTAGAGACAGCGTATACTTGTTATTGATGGTAAGTACAGTAGTGATGATGGCTTGAGTACAACAACGATGATCAATGGTGCAGTGATAATCGGGGAAGAGATACAACTGTGTTCGTTGGATCTCTTCCAGAATTCTCGATGGTCGTCAGATCTGAATAAGAGCATGCTAAAGAGGTAGGCCCGTAAAGTTTGAGAAGCATTTCTGTTCGTTGGATCCCCTTCAAATTCTCGATAGAACAAGGGTCGTCATATCTGAATGTAGACAAGAAGAGAGCATTGAAGAGGAGGACAGATCTCAGACGTTAGATCCAAGCGCAGGACCCGACCATTGTTGGATCAAGGAGAACCTGCACGATCTTTAAAGTACAAGGAGAAGTGGGCGTACAAAATTCTGAAAGAAGGAGGACCATCCATTTACGGGTAGGACACATGGGGATAGATCGTCAATTTGCTGACTGGAGAGTCAAAGGAACGATGTTCTCTAACCTCTCGAAATCGCGATATGCGAAATTGCGATTTAATCTCAGCCGTCAGATTAAGGTTGAATATAGACTGTTGATTCCAGTCCATGTCAGAGTTTCGGGGATCGAGAGTTGGAGATGTCAAGTAATATCATCCACAGGAATCTCGATTTTGTGATATGCAAAATCGTGAATTAATTGCAGCCGTTCAATCAAGATCAGATCTGGACCGTTGATTCCAAGTCCATTTCGGGGTTTCGAGGATCGAGTGTTGGATATGTCAAAGAATATTAACATCAAGAATATCGATACCGCGATATGCAAAATCATGATGTAATTGCAACCGTTAGATAAAGATGTGATCTGGACCGTTGATACGACTCCATTACAGAGTTTTGTGGATCGGGACTTTGAAGTGAAAAAAACAATGAACGTCAAGAGTGTGGAAATTTCGATGTGTGAAATCTCGAATGAATCTGAACCGTCATATCAAGATATGATCTGGACCATTGATCCGACTTATTTACGAAGTTTCGTGGATCGATATTTGTAAGTGACAAGAACTTTGAACATCAGGAATGTTGAAATCACGATATGCAAAATCGCGGTATGATCTGAACCATCAGATCAAGTGTTGGTCGGAGGGTTACTGTTCTCTCTCACAGTTAACTCCTCAGTTTCGAATATGTTAGTGAAACAGACTCATGATTACTGATTAGTTGTCATTTCAGTTGCTGAGACAGGTGTCTCTTTTTTGCCTAAGGAGATGGGAAGTTGAACCACCATGAGTGTGTATAAAAGAAAATGAGACAGACAGCGTGAGGTTTGTTGTTCTGTATGAGAAATGAATAAAACTGTTAGAAAGGGAAAATCAGATAGCGTAGAGTGAGATGGAGAATATGCACAGTGTGAGATGAAACTCAGGGAAGAGTAACTGATGATGAAGAAAACTTGAAGCTGAGCAGAATGACAGAAGAGGTTGATGCAAAGAAGACCTGTTGAACAAACAGAGGAAGAAATGAATTGCAGAACAACTAGAAGATGACCAGATTTATAGAACAAAGAAAGATTGGTAAGAATTGATGTATCTGTGTAGTTGAATGTTTATCTGTTCATTTATGATCTAGGGAGGTTGGGAGGTGCTCGGGAGGACTGTTTTCCTCAGAGGTTCAAGTGAGAGCTTGAAAACAGGAAGTTGTAGCTTCCATCTGGTTGCAGCCAGAGAAACCAAGGTGGCAGGGTGGTGCAAGGGAGAACAAGTGTTCTTTGTTATACAGGTTGGAGCCTATGTAACTGGAAGTTGGTGCTTCCATCCAGTTGGTGGTGGAACATTAAGGGAGTTGGTGCTTCCTTCTAGTGGGTGCTAGAGAAACCAGAGAGTTGGTTCTCTCAAACAAGTTTCAGCTTGTAAAACAGAGGTAGCAGCCTCACATTGAGTTGGTTCTCAATTATAGATGATGTGAAAAACTTAAAAGACTGCCTATCATTTTGAAGAAGAAGAGGTTTTCTCCCTTTATAGGGCTCCTTGTGAAAATTTGTCTCTGTGTATACCTTATGTGTGATTGATGTTCTTTAATTTTACTATCCATATGTTGTATATTGTTGATGATCACCTGAAGAAAGATTAATAATGTTTTAATAGACTTAAAATTGTTTAAGCTCAATAACAACTAATTCACCCCCCCTCTCAGTTGTTTTAGTAATTTCAACATCTAACAGAAGTCCTTCATTTGTAAAGTATGAAAACCAATATGACACAGGTCCTTCATTTGTAAAGGATGAGGACAAGTCTGACACAACTCCTTCATTTGTAAAAAGTGAAAGCAAGTATGACTTAGGCTCTTCATGTTCAAGAAATAAAAGAAACACTACAAAATTTAGAAGATCAGATCAAGGAAGAAAACCAGAAGCTACTCATACACTTCAAAGAAAGATTAGAAGAGAGACACCTTCATGGATGAATCAAAGAAGGTATGAGAGTGTTTTTAATGGTTATTGTTTTTCTTGTAATGAATATGGTCATAAAGCCTTGGATTTTAGGCATCATGAAAGAAAACAATTTGATAGGTTCAACAAGAGTATAATATTTTGGAACTACAATCATGTTGGACATATTGCTACAGATTGTTACACTATGAGATGCTACAATTGTGGTGGATATGGCCACTATGCCCATAACTGTTGGAAGTCAAGAAAATAGTCAATGAGAAATTATTCATACAATATGAAAAAAAGAGTAAATGAAACATGGAAGAAAAATGAAGTTGCAGTAATAGAAGATCAGAGAACAAAGTTCAAGAAATTGGGACACTCACAGATGTGGATAGAAAAAACTGAACAAGTGAACAGGAGTGAAGTTAATTGTTGCAAAATTTATGTCATTCATGCGACAAACATAGTATAAACTTTCTCAAACAACTTTAGAGAAATGCATATTAAAGAAGCATGTTGGATAAAGATGGATACATATGGTTAGATATCGATGAGAATAAATGGGAAGGTCCAAGGGGGGTTTGAATAATATGAGCTACAATTGCGCAGTGTTCTAGTAGGACAATAACATCTACAGAAGAAACATTGTGATGTAAAAAATGATGTACATGACATCATGTAAAGATAACAAGAAGAGATTCCTTGTCAGAAAGAGATACCCTTTTAGAAATAAAGGGGGAGAATAGTCAGAAGCAGAGAAAGAAGAGTGACAGGGGGAGTCATTCAGTCATGACAAGAAAAGGATGATTGTAGGAAGAGTTACCCAAGTTCATATTATGGTCAGTAACATACGGAGCTTTACCACAAGAGGAAAAACCCTTTGCCATTGATGTCAAAGGGGAAGAGAAACTTCATCAGAGGAAAGAATCATCACAGGGGGAGTTTTGTTTATGATGTTAGTGTGTTGCCCTCAATGAAAAAGAGGGATATTGTTGGACATATTGTCATTCATGTCAACAATCAATGTGATTATTCGTTGTTATGATGAATTATCATTTTGATTTACCATAGATGAGATTTTCATTGATGTCAATAGTATATCAGTTAGCATAAAATGTCGAAGAATATGCAGAGATCAAAACTCACAATCAAAAGCGTAATCTCAGGAGAAGAAGTGAACATTATGAAGATCAAAGCTCAAATGGAAAAATGAAGTACATAAGTGAATGAATATAAAATCTTAGAAGGAAGAGTGTATTGCAGAAGTATCGTCAAGATTCATGGAAATATTGAGAAGTTGACCAATGCACAGGAAAAGGTGAGAAGCCTCAGTAGCCATTTGATCAAGAAATTAATGGTGTTGATCGTCACATATAACAGACATCAGTCATATGAGTGACAGTGGGCTTGAGGATCATTGGAGGATTGTGATCGTCGGATCTGCAAGCCCGATCAACCGCAAGGATAGATTGCGAAGATCAGAAGGAGAATTAAACGACTCTCTAGTTCCAATCCTAGAATTGGTCTAGATCGTCAGATCTCATAGACTCGAATATCGATGATTGTGGTTGATCCAACAAACGATCATATTAAGTCGGATTGAGTTGTGACCGTTGAATGTGCAATCGCTAGATCAACGACAGGGATAGATTTCAGAGATCAAAAGGAGAATTGAATATCACATTAGTTCCAATATTACAATTAGTCAGGACCATTCGATCTTATAGCTTCGAATATCATATCTTACAACTTCAAATTGAGGAGTTTTGGTGACAATTTAAATCACTCGCAAGTTCTGGTTCTGCAACCATCCTTGATCATTGATCTACTTCGAGAGTCTTCATAACCATTAGATAACTTTAAAGTGGAAGGATAGGATAAGTGGGGAAAAAGTTGATAATTCAATCATCCAAATACCCATCAATCGTTGGATCACTTTTTAGTGGAAGGAAAGGATAGGATAAATAAATTTGAGAATTCGATTATCTGAATACTCGTCAGTCATCGGATTGAATTAATGGAAGAACATGATAAGCAAGGGATGAGATTTGAGATCTCGATCACCTGAATACCCATCAGCCGTCAAATCATTTTAGATTCTAAGGATAGGATAAGCTAGAAGAGAAACACCATAGATAGATCAAGCCATTGATCTAAGATGATGAATGACTAACAAAATTTAGTTCGGGTCTAAATATGTGAGGAGGTTACGCTCCAAAGAAATATCACTTCAAGAATTTTGTTTGAGATTTGAAATACACGAAGACCGAAAATATGAAATAAATAAGGACATGTGGTAGACCATGTCATCATACCATTTCAGCATGGACATGTGACAGATCACACTAGCAGACCATGTCAACAAGGACATGTGGCAGACCATGTTAGAAGTCCCGAAGGACGAAGGTATGAAGTATCTCTCAGTCATCGATCTAAGATATATTTTGGGAGTTAGGACAATTGTTAGATCTAGGAGAAGAACATGTGCCACATGAGGAGATCCATGTCAGCAAGGACACATGGTGAAATCATATAATGAAAAGTGTCAATTTGAATCAATATTTCAGGTACGTGCAAATCATGAATCTAAGTGACACGCGACAACTACTTATCTCCTGACACATCATCAAGTGATGTAAGTAAGTTATGTCACTCTGGGAGTTTTACCACCAGCACTTGCCCAAAGTCTTGAAGTCCTGAATGTCAAAGTCCCAAAGTGGAAACAAAACGTCTAATCTGAAGATCACTTTAAGAGTATTCTCAACCATTGATCATACTACCATGAAAGTTGAGACTTGAGAATTCCGAAGTCCGAAGATGCAAAAGGATCGTAGCTGTTGATCCCAAAAGGACATGCGTTAGTGGATTGTCACCTCGAGAATATTGACGTACGGAGGAAAGAAGGGTTTGAGAGTTGAAAATCCTGAAGCCCGAATCACAAAATAAATCACAGTCATTGATTTAGGAAGGCTATATATGATCCACACAGCTTGAAAGAACAAATCTGAAACGTCAATTCAGGAGCACCGTCAATATCGTGAGATCAACGGTCCTGTCACATTGCGGGGATTGAAGGTGTGAGAAATTTAATAAGTTGAGGGAGGTCCACAATTGAAACCATGGTTTTGAAGAAAGGACACATGGAGGATTGAGGTTAATTGTGAGGTGAAATGTAGTTTGATTTAAAACCACCTTTGGCTGCACCCGCAATCATGTGGTCACTTGAGTTCACCGTTTTTGGTCATATGGTAAAGAGATTTAAAGGGAAGAATGTAATGCGTCACTTAAATTGATAAGTCAGTGTTTCTACGCCTATAATCATATGA
Source organism: Picea sitchensis (assembly GCA_010110895.2). Taxonomy (NCBI): domain Eukaryota; kingdom Viridiplantae; phylum Streptophyta; class Pinopsida; order Pinales; family Pinaceae; genus Picea; species Picea sitchensis. The sequence continues at coordinate 70,003 of SNQJ01S0007697.1, forward strand.
ACATGGTTTTAAGGAAGCTCTGATTTCTATTATCACAGAGATGAAGGAAATCCATCCATACCTGTGATCGATTTATGAAAGTAAAGGGGATGTCAGGTTTAAAGTTGAAGACCCAAAATGATGATCTTTGGTGGTACCAAAGTTGTTGTAAATGGAAAATTTAGTTATAACTTGTTTCACAAGTCGACCCAATAACTTAAGAAAGTTTTGTGCATAAGAAAGTAAAAATACGACCATGATTGGTTCATTGGATGAGTGCTTGAGCAAGAATATGGTCTTGTGAAAAGATAGGCTTGCTGTGAAAGAGCGACCAACGGAGAAAAATGAAGGGGATGCAGATCCGAGTTCCATGAGAATATCAGAGGAAAGAAGAAGTGAAGAAGGTGGGGATATCTAAGGAAAGGTAAAGTGAAGAAGGTACAAATTTTAGACAGAAGATGAAGTGCGGTGATGAGATTTTATGGTATACCTCTAATCATGAAATAGAGTTGATTCAATAATGGATCACTGCTACTAAAGTTGAATTACTATGTGAACTCTAGTTAGATATACTGCGTTCTATCAACAAGTTGGGTCTTGTGTCAATTTGGGTCTTGCTTGAGATTTCTTGATCTCTTGAGAGTTTGTTTTCTCCTAGGAGTTGGTGCTCCTTACTTTAGTTGGTGTTGAAACAAAATAATTGATGTTGGGAAAATCCTTATTACTATATTCACATATATTCATATAAATTATATACAAACATCTAGTATCTATTGTGTCCATTGTGATTATGATTTGATTTTTCTTAATCTATACAATTATGTTGTAACTGCTAACTTGCAAGAAGAAAAGTTANGTGTGGGTGATGTGTTCAACACTGCTCATCTTGGACCATTTTTTGAACTGAAAAATGTCTATCCATAAATCAATAAGACATCAATGATCCCTCCCAACCTGGGAGTAATCTATTCCTTTTTCAATAAGGAAGTCGTCTCCAAGAGCTCCATCTTGTTTTCTTGAGTATGCAAGTTTTTTGATCTTGGACAAAGGTTTTACCAAAACATCTTCTATCTGCTCATCTGTAGAGATATATTGGAGAAACACTTCTCTTTTCTGGAATTCATCATGGATAATGTAATTCTCAATACCAATGTACTTCGGTCTATCTAGAACACTGGTTTTATATTGAAGCCTTCATATAGCTCTGATCATTACAGTATGTCATGGTTGGATGAAATCGTGGCAAGGCTTAAATTGGAACATATATAAGTGTCACTTCTTCTGTCGTCATGAGATTTTGTCATGGATTAGAAATCCATCATCCTAGACTTCTGAGTAACCATTCTGATACAATATCTCTATTATAGAAATTATTCACCATGCTTCTACTATTCATTGGAGGCTCTGCACCAAGTTGTATTCTTCCATCTGCATACAAGAGTCTCTTTCTAGTATACCTAAAAACCTTGAGGTTTCTCTACACACACTTGTTTGTTCAATTACTCTGTTGAGGAGAACAATCCTTACATTCATCTGATGTAGACTCCAAACCATGGATGTGGCAGGAGATATAATTTCTCAGGTAGAGGTATGTCTGGTTAGTTGAACAAGCTATCATCATAGTACTCTCCCTCCATCCTAGACAACCTTTAGTTAAGGATCTCACAATGCTTTCATTCATAAGTGTTCCATATACTATTCTTCATCAAAAATTTCATTTCCTTTGCTTGATTGCTTTTAGCGGGTTCATACCAAGTTGGTAGTCTTGTGATTCTTGATATAATGACTGTTTTTTCTGGCTTTTCTTTATGTTAGCACTCGGTAATTTCCTTGGGTTGCATCAAGGGAAACCGAGGTAACCACAAAACCACTTAGAGTCAAGGATCTATCCCTCCAAGACTTGGAGAGGGATCTCTATGTATGATTTAACTTTGTTTTGGTTGACATATTAGGCTAGCTATGAGAATAGAGGTTTTTTTTTTTAAGTTTTTGGCTAAGACAACAAAAGAGGGCCACTGGGAAAAACAGAGTCAACAGGTCAAAAATTATTTAAATGAATGGATAACTGAGAAAAGGTGTAACAAGGTGAGGTAATCATGTTAGTGGATCTTTTTAGTTTGTGAGATGGGAAAATAATAAAAGATGAGGGTTCACTTCAAATGCAAAGAATATCTTATCTGAATTCTACATCTAACTTTCAGAAGAAAACATAAATATTGTTTTAAGCCAGAGCAGGGTGTCTGAAACAAATCCTGAGCATAATCTTCTTATGAACAATAAGGAAAGAAAAAAATATGTGAAACAAGAGAAAAACAATTTTCATCAAGGCAAACTTCACCACATAATCATGACACAAGAATCTAGAAAAAAAATGCCTTTGTATTTATCCAAAAAAAATCACTTACAACCTGTTGAACATCTTTACAACAGATGGTGATATTTCCATGCCATCCCTCCCTTCAGGTATAACCCTTTTCTTGAATTTCTTGGGTATACATATATATACAAAAACAAATTTCCCCATCTGAGGGGTCAAATTCTTCATTATAGGAGCAAATGACAAGAAAATATCCAACTAGATTGAAGACTAGGAAGTCAAAAACTATTTTCCCCTTTTTACTCTAACTGTTTGACTGACCTTAATGACCCTTTAATTAAATTAAAGTATTCATGAGAAGTTCATATAAATTTTATTACATCATATAGACACCTCATAAGGTAAAAAATGTCTTTGGAATTCGAATTGGGCCAAGGAAAATTGAAAATTTAGCCTGCTAGTAAAATTTCCTGGTAAAAACACAATGAATTTTACAGAAACGTAGCGTGATCTTTGAGGGTACTTTTGGATGCCTTCCCTTGATAATTTTTCAAAAAGGATGAGTGTTATGGATTTCTGAGGATGTATACTATCCTCCTGAACCGTTAAACAATAAAAATATCCACTCCAATACATCATAAAACTGGCTTTTCCACAATTGGTCTAGAAGCCCAACGCCTGGGTGAAAATAGGGGCATAAAGCAATTTTTTTCCACGTTTTTGACTTTTTGCTCTAAAATTGACACTTACCTGGCCCACCAGTGATATATTTTATATGTGAACTTCATAATATATTCATCCATTCTAAGAAAAGTTAATTTGGAGCCTCCAGGAAAAAGCCTAGCGTGGGCTCGCTGCGCTTCTGTACATCAAAACTGTTAAATACCAAAAAATTAAAAAAATTGCGAGAATTGTCAAAATTCCTTGCAATTTGTTTCTGGGACTCCTTTTGTGATGGATTTACATAATAAATTATGCATCATCCAAGAGATAAAGTCTATCTCTCCTCTTTAGCTTCTTTAGGGCTTTCCTTAGCCTCTTTTTCATATTTTTGAGCCTAATCTTGCAAATCAGGTTCCTGGTGAAATAGTGTCTTCCCATGTTTCTCTACAACTTAGTGTCTTTGTTGTACCTTTTCAACATATTCTCAAATTATTGGTTAAATCTCCCATGACAATACTCCTTCTTTTCCTCAATCTCAACACCTATAGAGTGAACAAGGTTTTTTTGTTTCATCTCCTTGTCTCCCACCTGTTCTTCTAAAGCAATCAATGTTTTACCTTTGTCATTTGCTTTGATGGAAGATGGATGACATGGTGAAGTAATTTGATGCATCACTTTAAGATTCAAAAGTATATTATCTTGTTTTAGTAATGCTACCATGTGATTTGCCTTTGCAAGATCATCCTTTATCTCTTGCGTTTGTGCTTGCTGCTCCTTGATGATTTATGTATTTGATTTGTTTCCATGGTCAAACATCTCATGCTCGTCAGGAATTTATTCTTCAAATTTATGAAAAGGTGATGAAGTTATGTGACTAGGTGACTACTCCAATGCTCCTTGAACTTTCTCAATTGTAGTTTCCTTAGGCAGTGATCTATTTTGTGCCCTAGTCAAAATTTTGGGTGTAGTCATCCTTTTAGTGCTTTCAGGGGAAAAAACCAATATTTCCCCTTCTTGTAAGTATGTGAAAACTCGGCCATAGGTGCATTTTTAATTGACAACTTTTTGTATGAGCCAACCTCCTATGGCCTTGGTGGTGCTGATGGAGTGATTTGACTACTAGGTTGACTAGTAGCAGGCAGAAAATAAACTAGTTGGATGAATATTTCCCAAGGTATGTTGATTTATGAAAGCTTTTGTAGGATTATGAAATTTACCAAACCATGATGAAACAAATTTTTTTGATGATATTTCCCTTTTCTCTGACCCTTTTCTATCATTTTGACTAGGCTCCTGAATAAGTAATGAGGCAAGTTGAGTGGCTTGATGGGAGTGAAATGCATCAACAGTTTTATGTGATACTGGTACAATCTTGAAAATCTCCCCTCATAGGTAAATTATTTCATGATCATATTCATCAATGGGGCATATCTATTTAGAAACTGTCTGAAAGGAAAAATATGAGTTGGAGTATCTTTATAGTGCGGTTTCAGGAAAATCTTGTAGTTTTCAATGTCCAAATCCATCCCTTTAAACCATATTTCTCCATGATTGGGAATACATGTGGCTGTGGAAATGGGATATGTTGAAATGGTTAATTCTATACATGCAATTGTGGTCTTATCATTCTTGAAATTTGTGGCAAAGAGACTGGTTAATTTAGCATGCCAGCTCGCCTCTTGAATTCTTTCACAAAACCCTTGGCAACCAACATCTTCAAATGATTTCTTAATGAAAGATGAGGCCATGATTTCTCTTACCTGTGTTGGATCATATATGGACACTTGTCCACCTTTATTATACCTTTTCTTCTGAGTATCGTTTCTTCCATTTTCCATGATGTAACCCTAGATTTCAATGGGAAAAGGAAAAGGTGTTGTATGTCTATGAAAACAGGGGGAAAAGGATTGGGAATTTAGAGGAGTATGGGGGGTAATAGGAATAGGAAATATGATGGTAAAATTAAAGAGGGTAGGGGTGGATGTTAGGAAGTGTATGGGAGTGAAAATCCTTAAGAATAGTGAGAGGAAAGTGTAAAATGAGTGAAACACGGTCCTAACCTAGGAAACTGCAAGAAGCGTACCGTAGGCTAGGGTTTGTAGGGAAAATGGAGAGAATGAAGTGAAAATGCATGGAATACATTTAGGAGAGGAATGTAGGGTGTAGGTGAAGGTAAATTGAGCAGGAAACGTAGGTTTGTTACAATTTTACCACTGAAAATAAGAAAAATTGCATGGATATCAAAGTGCAACAAAACCCTAGGAAATGGATTTTTACTGTGTTTTATGACAAGAAATATGCATGGAAAGAGTGACAAATGATACTTACTTTTCAAGGAGATGTTGGAAACTCTGAAAAGCAGAAATGAACCCATGAGATGCTTGATTGACCTCCAATTTAAAAAACACAACAAGTGAGCTAGAAGCGCAACGAAGGAGGTAACCATGTGCTTTGGGGATGAATTTTGATGCTCTGGTGGTTGGTATGATAATCAATTATGGAGAGGTTCTTCAATGAAAGTGAAATGAGAAATTCGAATGCTTTGAATTTTCTTTTGTAAGATGGAGGCCGTTTTTTTCTAATGAAGGTGGTATGATACTTCACAAGGAGAAATTTCCTTTATTCTTTTGTCGATAATATGATAACTCCCTTTAATGATGAATCAAGTGATGAATATGACTAAATTTAGGATGACATTTCAAAAATGAATATTATTCCATGATCTAGATGATGACAACCATAAACAGGTGGAGGGAGTAGCACTGACCTAGACACACTAACTAATGACTAGATTTATTTGAAAATATAAAAATTCTGACCAAATACCTTATTAACAAACTTGAAAAAGCATATTTGAGCACTGGGGAATAACCGAACTAGAAGACACTAACAGGGGCATATTCATCTGAGGAAAACATGAAATCTGGGAGCATTCATGCGAGGAACAACAAATAGAAACTGAATAATCAGACTTCCTATAATTTATAGGACCCTAACATAGGATCCAACTGGGGATGGAAGCTCCTTAGGAGGTTTAAATAACATCGTAGACTAGGTAGCCTCATCCATTGGGTGATGAAACCAAGACGTTTGACATTCAAATGACTGACAAACTAGACTGAAAACTGAATTGTACACTGACAATTTGAAACTGTGCTAGAAAATGACACTTGAAACAAAAACACAACCAACAAACTACTTCCTACTCTACTTAACTGAGTACAAACCCAAATCAAGTGATATCGAAAATCTAGTGTAACAATGTTATCATTTTGTCTGTCGATTGAATCCTCTGCAAATGCTTACTCATGAGAAGAAAAGAAACTTTGGATGATGACAAATCCAATAAAAACTTGCAAATAGGTTGGATTTTAAAGAAATTGAATAACATGAAACCACCAGTTGACCTCAAGAGTGTTGCAAAAGGATCATCATAGGAATACATATTGGTTTCCGGTCCATTTAACAAATTACTTCTCCTCTCTAGGTGGTTTCCATAACCTGATTTTAAAACTTTCCCAACATCCGTACTTTCCAAAAATTCCAACCTAAAAATGTCATGATAAGGCTGCAAGATTTCCTGTGACCTTCGTGATGATTGTAATGGGACTGTTGATGGGATAGACATTAAAATTGTAGGCCAAACTAAATCATTATCAATCTGATCTTCAAACTGACAGTCGACCAAAAGATGAGAATTTTGAACACAAAAATCATCCATATAATCGCATACTGGATCATTGCGATTAACAAAGAGTTTGTGTAACCTAATGTGGATTAGTTCTGATGAAACTACATGATCTTTCATAAATTCTTTATGTTTAATGCTTCCAGCTATATTTTCAAACTGAATGTTGCTTGGTAACTGTGATTTTGGACTGAAAAAAGCTTATGTATTACAGACAACACTTTCCACAAATTCAGGAGATGGTTGCCAACTGTTGTCAACTTGCTTATTTCCTTCCTTGGAAACCTTGTAATTTTCTCTTATCATTTCGAATGAAGAGAAACACAAAGGTAAGGAATCTCGATCAAGAAATTCATTGTCTTCTTCATTCTCAATATCAAAAAATGAAAGACTATTGAATTAAAACTCCCTCACCCCTGTTTTTAGGCTCACAAACAACTAAAGGGGGACCACTAGGACTGTAGAACCCATCCATATAATCAGATATTGAATCATTTAAAATCAACGAAGGTTGTTTCCATTTTAAACTAGCTTCAGACTGCTTCTTTGCTTTGGTGAGTTTATAATTTTCCTTTATTAATCCAAATGTATCATAACCTAAAGGTAAAGAGTTATCGTCAGTGAATTCATCACTCTCTTTGTGATCAATATCAGGGTTGCAAGACTTCTCACTCGATTCAAAACTTTCATTAAATTTTTCTCCTCAATCATAAAACCCATGTGCAAGCGGACTACCTTCCTTAGATTGCTAAAAAACATGTTGCAGGTTGCTCTAAAAAATTAACATCGAAATCACCATCATATTCATCGTACTTAGGAAAATCAAATTTACAAGAAACGTTATCAAACATGAACATTGAGAAAGAAAAATGTTCATCTTTATGTTTCTCTATAAATCCAATTTTAGGACTATCCACAAAAGAATATATAAATCATCAATTGTGAGTTCATCTTGTAGCATTAAATTTTCTATCAGTCTTCCCATGATTTTCATCACTATGTCCAGCTTATGGTCTGACAATGGGGGACTATCCTCTTTCATTGCTTCCCTTCTTTCAGCTTCCATCCTGGCCCTTTTTATCAGTAGATTGGCTTCCACATCAACTACGACTTTCTTCATGTCATCTAAAGTGGAAAGATTCCTCTCTCTGAGTTGATAAGTGATCTCAGCCTCAAAACCATATGAAAAATCGAGCATAGCCAAATTGGGATGAGGTTTTATATCTGTAGGCATGGAATTATAAATTTTATTAAACCTGGTTGAGAACCCTTGAACTATTTCACCAAGTTTCCTCTTTAAGTTTCGATATTCATCTATAACATGAAAAGGGTTTATTTTAACCTCCTATCTGCCAATGAAAAAATATTCAAATTGTTGTAATGAAGGAATAATTTCGGATGTCATACCTTTATACCACCTCCCAATTTCTCCTGCAAGTCTTTGAGAAAACAACCTCAATTTCACATCCTCATAATCAACCTCCTCTAAGTCCATAAAATCAATAATTCTACTAACATGCTGCCTGACTGTAATCTTACCTGTGTAATCAAACTTAGGTATCCTTTGCCTATAATTCTATGGTAAATCATGGAAAGGAGCTAACAATTTTAACAGAGTATACCGGGAAGCAAACATGACTATTTTTTGAGAGGAAACTATATCAACTGGGATATGTTTTTCATTTGAATCTTGTTTAGGGATACTATTACAACCAAGAAATGTACTTCCATTCTCACTAGGATGACCAAAAACTTTCAGAGGGGGTTCATGTATTGTTTTGCAGTCCAGATTGGAATAAAACAGATTAGAAAAAGTCTCTTTGATGTACTCAGGAAAAAATAAGAGGCACTTGATACAACATAAAATCATATCTTTCAAAGATTTCAAGTCTAAGGACCTGACTCTCACATGTTTTTTTCCCATCCTTCTTTAAGATATTTTTCCTTCTGTAAATCTATTCTGAAGATTTGGAGTCGTCAATGAAACTTTGGGATCTGGATTCTTCGAAGTTGGAGTCATCGATGAAGATTTGGAATCTAGATTCTTCAAAGTTGGAGTTGCCAAGTGAATAATACATAGCATGCTTAGTGTCTCACTACTGTTCACCATTAGTAGTCAAATATAGAATCTAATACACTTTTCTGGTGAAGGTTCCCCATTATGGTCGCCATTATGTTAACACTCGGTAATTTCCTTGGGTTGTATCAAGGAAAACTGAGGTAACCACAAAACCACTTAGAGTCAAGGATATATCCCTCCAAGACTCAGAGAGGGATCTCTCTATAAGATTCAACTTTTTTTTGGTTGATATATTAGGCTAGATATGAGGATAGAGGGTTTGTTTTTAGATTTTTTTGTTCAGACAACAAAGAAGGCCATTGGGAAAAATGGATTCAACAGGTCAAAGATGATTTAAATGAATGAATAACTGAGACAAGGTTTAAAAAGGTGAGGTAATCATGTCAGTGGATCCTTTGAGTTTGTGAGATGGGAAAAGAATAAAATATGAGGGTTCACTTCAAATGCAGAGCGAAGCTTATCTGAATTCTATGTCATCCAACTTTTAGAAGAAGACATAAATATTGTTTTAAGGCAGAGCAGGGTGTCTGAGACAAATCCTAAGAATAATATTCTTATGAGCAATAAGGAAATAAAACAATATGTGAAACAAGAGAAAATAAATTTACATAAATAAAAACTTAAGTACATAATCATGACACAAGAATCTGGAAACAAAATTCCTTCATATTCATCCAAAAAAAATCACTTACAACCCATTGAACATCTTTACAACAGATGGTGATATTTCCATACCATCCATCCCTTCAGGTATAACCCTTTGATTGACTCTCTTGGGTCTACATATAGATACAAAACAACTTTCCCCATCCGAGGGGTTGAACTCTTCATTATAGGAGCAAATCACAAGAAAATATCCAACTAAACTGAAGATTGGGAAGTCAGAAACTATTTTCCTCTTTTTACTCTAACTGTTTGATTGATTTTAATGACCCTTTAATTGTTGGCATATTTTATAGGAAGAGTGTGCTTTTCATTGATGGAAATAACAACAATGTCGATGGAAAATAGGAAAATGAATCAAGCTTAAGAGGGATAGATGCTTGGAAGTGTTAAGAGGAAGGACGAGGGTCGAAGTCACCTCATGGAGATAAGCCATAAGAGAAGCATTGAAGATAGATCGCACCATCAATATAAGAACATGATCGATGAAAAACATGTGGTTCACATCAAAATTTGCGAGGATGTTACCATTTGGGGAATCTCACTTCAGAAGAATTGGCAACTTGAAAGTTGAATTATCCAAAGCCCGAAATCTGAAATGAATGTGGACCATCGAATCTAGAGAAAATGCGATGACCGTTGGATTGAATTAGTGGAAGGATAGGAAAAGAAAGGTCTGAGATATGAGAACTGAGATCATGATCACCCAAATATCCTTCAGTCGTCAGATCAAATTAATTGAAGGGTAATTTAAACGGAGCTAAAGGATTGAGAATTTGAATATCCAAATACCCGTCACCCGTCGGATCAAACCTAAATTATTGTCAACTGTCGGATCATTTTCGAGCGGAAGGCTATGATAAGTGAGGTATGAAAATATCCATCAGTCATTGGATCATTCTAAGTTGAAGGATAGGATAAGCTAGAATATTTTCATCGCAGAAAGATTGGGTCATTGATCTAAGATCCCGATCCAATGAACGTCATTCATTTCGGGTATAAATATGTGAGGAGGTTACTCTTCGGAAAAATCTCACTTCAACAATTCAGTTTGAGATTTGAAATTCCCAAAGTCCGGAGACTTGGAGAGACAAAATGAATCCTTGACCATCGGATCATCTGAAGTAAATCTCAGTCATCAGATCATCTGAAGAAGGTCTCAAGCGTGAGATCGTCTGAAGTGAATCTAGGTGGTCTGATTCAGAGCATCAGTTTGAGATTTGAAATCTTCGAAGTCTGGAGACCTAGAGAGACAAAATGAATCCTCGACCACTGGATCATCCAAAGTAAACTTTAGCTATCAGACCACTCTAAAGTGGAAGGATAGGATAAGATAGAATAAGGGTGCGCTAATCTCAGTGGTCAAGAATCGAGCACTCAAATCTACGATCGACAGGGCATATCGCACCCCCCGATCTTTCTTCCTTTAACCATGGGGGGGATTCGAGCTAGTGGTATTTTTCACATGGGACCCTCATACATGTCACCTTCTTATTAACTCGGACCCCCCTCACTCATTAACACTTACCATCTAACACCCCCTCTGAGTAAACCACCAAACCACTCATACATACCACCTCCACGCTCTGACGTCACACTCCATTACCGCGCTCTATCTCCACACTCCAATACACTGCCTACATGTCTCACCCACGTCAATAGATCACCTCAACAAGGACACAAGTCGTCTGATCTAAAACATCACTTCAGGTGTATTCTCAACCATTGATCATAGTACATTGGAAGGATAGTGTAAGTTTGAGAAGTTGAAATATCGAAGTTCAGAAGGGAGAAGTTCCGACAACCATCCATCTCAATGTTTGATTAAGTCCTAGTCGACGGATTAAAGAATGAAAGGATGACCATTAATTTGTCGCCATGAAATAATCCGTCTGATCTAATCCATCCATTCAGGAGCACCGTCAAGATTATAATATCGACAGTCTCATCACATTGTGGGGCAAGAACATGCTCGGGTCTTAATTTTTCTTGAGCAGGCCGCAATTGAAACCACATTTTTGGATAAAGGACTTGTGGAATCTTGTAGTGAATTGTAGGGAGAAAAGCAGGTTGGCCTCAAACTTCCTATGGATGAGCCTGCAATCGTGTGGTCACGTGAAGTTCATAGCCTAAGGTCATATCAAGAAACGGAGCTAGCGCTCACTAGACCGAGATCGGGAAGTGCCTTCTACATAAGAATTTGGTCACTGTTGGTGGTCATGTGAAGGAAGAGGATTAGAAGCCAAAGAATCCAAAGACGACTAGTTGTAAATGATAGAGAAGACGAAGAGTTGCAACTGCTAGAGAAGCCAAGGAATCTCAGGATAACACCCACTAATGATGAACACATTCAATATAATCGCCACAGAATATGAAGAGTTTCCATGATGGTGATGGAGAGTAGTCGGTGTGTGAAATACATGAATAATAGAGAAGATAATGTGATTTGGCTTAGGAGCTATGTTGTGAGTAGGACGAGATGGAGTGAACAACATGAAGAGTAGAACAGTGGCGTAGTGAAGAGCATGCAGAGGCATAGCGCATAGAATGGAAGAGGAAACAAAGAGAATATAATGCAAAAGAGAAGCCAAACAGAAAGTGGTTGTGCACTGGAGGAAGAGAGAAGAGCATAGAAGAAGAAAGATGTAGAGGTAGAACATAGCATAGAAGTTGAAGGAGCTAGAGGAGACATGGAGATGTATCAGACCATATCAGAGATAGAGAAAGTAATTAAAGTTTTATATCTCATGGTGGTAGGGTGGTGGTAGGGAGGACTTTTGTCCTTAGAGTTTCAAGTGGGTTCTTGAACATAAGGAATTGTAGCTTCCATTTGGTTGCGGCCAGAAAAACCATGGTGGTAGGGTGGTGCAAGGGAGAACTATTGTTCTCTATTATATAGGTTGGTGCCTAGGTAGCTAGAATTTGGTGCTTCCATCCAGTTGGTGTTGGAACACTCAAGGAGTTGGTTCTTCCTTCTAGTGGGTTCTAGAGAAACTAGAGAGTTGGTGCCCTCAACAAGTTGCTTCTTGTAAAACAAAGGAGGTAGCCTCAAAGGGGGTTGGTGCTCATAAGAATGATAATGTACATAAAAGAAAGACTACTTATCATATCAAGAAGAAGATGTTTTTTCCCTTTATGGGTTTCCTTAGGAAATATCTGTCTCTGTATATTTCATGTGTGTGATTGATGTTGAATATTATATTGTGTACTTCCCTGCATTATTGTGATCATCATTGAGTGTTATGTAAAGAGTTTAAAATGGGCATAATTGTTTAAGCATGGTAATAACTAATTCACACCCCCTCTCAGTTGTTCAACAATTGGTATCAGAGCGGGTTCCTTATATCTAAGGGTATATCCTAGAGCTTAAATATGACTAGCCATGAAGGCATTTGAACCAATAAGGCCCCCTTGTTCAACAGAACAAACTTTGCCTTTTGGAAAGTTAGGATGAGAACCTACATAATGGATTTAGGTGTAGATATCTGTGATGTGGTAGAGACCGGTCATGTAAATCTAGTTGTACTAGCTTCTAAGGATGATAAGATAGAATTCATATTCAATGCTAAGGCTATGAATGTTATTTTGAGTGGGCTTGTAGAAACAGAATTTGTAAAAGTTATGCAATTAGAATCTGCCAAAGAAATGTGGGACAAACTCATTAGCAGTTATGAAGGTAATGAGAAGCTAAAGGATGCCAATCTTCAAACTTACAAATTACAGTTTGAACAACTAGAGATGAAAGAGGATGAAACTATTGGGAACTACTTTCTGAGAGATGAAGAACTAGTAAATGCAATGATAGGACTTGGTGAAAAAAATGAGGATGTCTCTTTAGTTCAAAACATTTTGAGATCTTTGCCAGATAGGTTCAACCCAAAGGTCTCTGTTATAGAAAAACTTAATGATCTAAAAGCTCTGCCTATTCACCAACACCTAGCAACTTTGACTACTTATGAAATGAGGAGAGGTAAATATAAAACCACCTATATATAATCATCATTTACAGAAGATGAGAATGAGGATTCTTAGCCTGATGAAATTGAAGAAAAAATTGTGAGAAGACTAAAGAAAGGATTAGGAAAGTACCAAGGCAAGTTTCCCTTCAAATGTTTTGACTGTGGAACTATAAGTCACTTTTCATCTAAGTGTCAACACAAGAAGCAGGATCAAAATTATGAAGGTGAAAAGAAGTACAAACCTAAGAGATTTGGTAAAAAAAAACCTTTATGTGTAAAAAATGATGACTCTTCGGAAAACATAGAAAGTGACTCTTCCTATGAAGATAAGGTTAATGACTTTATGTTTATGGCCAAATAGGACTATGATAATAAAGTACATGAATTCATGTTGACGATGAAGAAGTTGTGGTTGACTTGGAAGGAGAATTGATCAGTGTGCTAAAAGAAATTGCTAGACTCATATCTAAGAAGAAAAAGAAAAAATAATTGTTGATACAGTTCAAGAAAGACAATAAAAAGCCCGATAAAGACTTTTCCTTGCTAAAAGTGAAATTAGAAGAGGAAAATAAAATAGAGGACATTATGAAACAACAATTATCAGAGAAGAAGGAAAGATGTGAAGCCTTGGAAGAAGAGGCAGTAAAAACCAGAAAATAGATGGATAAGTTTAAAACATTGTATCTCCAAAATCTTCCAAGAATTAAAGCCACAACAGAACTAAATGAAATTCTAAGAAAACAAAGATCTCCTTTGTCGAAGACTAGTTTAGGTTATGTAAATGGTTTAAGAAGAAAACAACCAGAAAGAAAAGAGCCAATAAAGATGATCAAGTTCCAAGTCAGCAGCCAATCAGACCATGTGAGTACTATGCCACCAAAATCTAATCAAGACAAGATGATCCCTTATAAAAAAAAAAAATATCAACATATGGAGAAACAAATTCCAAGAATAAGGCCATCCTTCAGGTACCAAAATTTATTCCATGGTTATTGCTTTTACTGTTCTAATTTTGGTCATAATATTGCAAATTGTCAAATTAATCTTAGAGACATGCAATTGAGGAGGTCAAGAAATAAACAATCTTTGCAACATAGAACTAATCATCCAATGAGTAGACAACGTAGAAACAATCACTTTGACCTATTGAACAATGAGATTGAATGTTATAACTATCATATCTTCGGCCACAAAGCTGTAAACTATCATCTAAAGAATTACAAGGTAGATCCAAGGATAAATCCCTTAGCTAGAAATGCCAGCACATGGAAAAACAAAGATAGTGAAAAATGTGGTCTAGTGATTTTAGCTCAAAAACAAAAAGACCCCTGGTATATAGACAATGGATGTTCCAAGCACATAACTGGAGACAAGGATAATTTTTTGTCTATAAGTAAAAGAAAAAAAGGAAATGTAACCTTTGAAAATGATGAACCAGGTAAAATCAAGGGTAAAGGGATGGTGAGTTTGAGTAATTTTAAAGGAAAAGCCCAGGATTCTCTGCTTGTAGATGGGTTGAAACATAATTTTATCAGTGTAAGTCAAATGTGTGACAGAGGATGTGAAGTGGTGTTCACTTCCAAAGGTTATAAGATAAAGTTTGTAAACTCAGGACATGTGGTGGATAAAGGCATAAGGATAGATAATAATGTATATGTGATGAAATAATATAGAGAAGAGTGTCATCTAAGAAAACATAATGAAAGTTGGTTATGGCATAGGAGACTTGGACACCTAAGCTTTGACCACTTAATAAAAATAAAAAATCTTGAGGCAGTAAAAGATCTTCCAAGAATATCAAAGCCACAAGATTTTGTGTGTAAACCCTACCAAGTAGGAAAGCTAACCAGGACATAGTTTAAATACAAGAGCTCTACTTCAATAGAGAAACCACTCCAATTAGTTCATATGGATAAATGTGGACCATCAAGACAGGAAAGAGTACGCAAGGAAAACTACATTATGTTGCTCATTGATGATTACTCCAGACTCACTTGGGTTACTTTTCTCAAAGAAAAAGATGAAGCATTTGAGAAATTTAAAATATTGAAGGATTTAACTGAGAATCAAATAGGCAACAGGTTTAAGGCAATAAGATCAGATAGAGGAGGAGAATTTATGTCAAGTGATTTCAAGGAATTTTGTGATAAACATGGGATCAAGAGAGAATACGCAATTCAAGGAACTCCACAACAAAATGGAGTAGTTGAGAGGAAAAACAAAACAGTTCAGCAAATGGCCAGGTCAATGATGAATGAGAAGAACATTGGTTAAAATTAATGGGTAGAAGCAATACACACAACATTCCATACTATTAACAAATCTCACCTCAAACCACATAGTGACAAGACACCTTATGAACTGTGGTATGGAAGAGCTTCTTCAATTAAACACTTCAAAGTCTTTGGGAGTAAGTTCTACATAAAGAATAATAATGAAAACCTTGGCAATTATGATAACAGGGCTGATGAAAGCATATTCTTAGGATATTCTATCAAGAGTAAAGGATATAGATTCTTTAATAAAAGATTGCATAAATTAGTTGATTACACTGATTTAAAAGTTGATAAAGGAGTCCCAGTATGAGAGGTGAGCAATATTGAGTCTACTGCAAAGTACATAGTTGAAACTGAAGATGAACAGGTCCAAGAACAATATGGATAAGAGACACCCAAATAAGAAGAGTCAAGACAACAATCATCATCAAATCCTTCCTCCATGATTACTCAAAATAATCATCATGAAAGTTAGATAATTGGTGAGAAAGACAAAGGTGTACAAACCAGGAGAAGGATAATCAAGGACAATGAGAAATCACATATAGACTTCATATCCATGGTGGAACCCAAGAACTTTAATGAAGCCAATAAATATGTAAATTGGTTAAAATCAATGAATGATGAACTGGATCAGATTGAAAAGAATGACACTAGGGAACTCGTTCCTAGGCCAACAAATAAAAATGTAATAGGATCAAAATGGGTCTACAAAAATAATATGAATGAGTAAGGAAATATTGTAAAAAATACGTCTAGATTGGTTTGCAAAGGATATTCTCAAATAGAAGGACTGTATTTTGATGAAACATTTGCACCCATGGAAAGATTAGAAGCTAACATAATGTTTCTTGCCTATGCTTTTCATAAACAGTTTAAATTCTATCAAATGAATGTCAAGTCATATTTTCTAAATGGATATATAAAAGAAGAAGTCTATATGGAACAACTAGAGTGTTTTCAACTATCAGATAACCTTGACTTTGTCTACAAGATGAAGAAAGCCTTATATGGGTTGAAAGAAGCTCCTCGTGCCTAGTATTATAGACTGGATAAGTATATTCAAGAAAGAGGGTTCAAAAGAGCAACAGTTGACAACAATCTGTATATCAAAATAGAGGCTCATGATCTACTCATTATGTTGGTCTATGTATATGACATCATCTTCAGAAAAAATAATGCCTCATTGGTACAATGGTTTTATTATGCTATGCAGTCTAAATTTGAAATGTCTATGATAAGGGAACTATCATTTTTTCTTGGTCTGCAAATTACTCAGTTTTCTGAAGGAATATTTCTTTCTCAGGAGAAATATCTAAGAGAAATGTTGAAAAGGTTTCAAATGGAAGAATATACACCTATGAACACACCTATGGTGACTCGGTTCAAGTTAAGCAAGGATGATGACTCACCTAATGTTGATCAGAGTTCATACAGGTCTATGATAGGAAACCTATTGTACATCACAACATCTCATCCAGACATAATGCATGATGTTCGAATGGTAGGAAGGTATGAGGCTGCATCTAAATAGAGTCATTTGTTAGCTATCAAAAGAATATTCAAATACTTGAAAGGAACAATGAACTATGGCCTATGGTATCCTAGGAATCATAATTTTCAACTATAAATTTATTCATATGTTGATTGGGATGCTGCGTGGATGAAAGGAAAAGAATGAGTGGATGTGCATTCTTCTGAGGAGATTCCCTTATAGCATGGTTGAGCAAGAATCAAGGTTACATTTCCTTATCAACTATAGAAGATAAATACATTGCATTTGCCACTTGTTGTACCCAAGTATTATGGATGATTCAGACACTTGCGGACTTGGAGGTAAAATATACTACACCAATCCCAATTCATTGTGATAATACCAGTGAAATTAGTGTGTCAAAGAACCTTGTATTTCACTCCAAGACCAAGAATATACCCAACAAGTATCACTTCCTGAGGGAACAGGTGACCAACACTGTCGTTTCTTTGTGATATATTCCATCCAAAGATCATATTGCTGATATCTTCACTAAACCACTTGCAAAATATCAGTTTGATTATCTGTGTCAGAAGTTGAGCATGACCCCATTATCAAGCTAAACAATTCATATTGTGAGGGGGAGTATGTATTGGTTGAATATCTGATACCTCCAAAAAGTACTGCAACAACTCAGGGGGAACCTATTTTCTTTGACATTGATGTAAAAGGGCAAGAAAAGGTGTTGTCTAGATGATATAGTTGGAGGTCCAAGCTGAATAGCGCAGCCTTTCCGGGTTTCCATCAATGCCAAAGGGGGATATTGTTTCCATATTTTATAGGAAGAGTGTGATTTTCATTGATGGAAATAACAATAGTTTCGATGGAAAATAGGAAAAGGAATCCAGCTCAGGAGGGATAAAGGCTTGGAAGTGTTCAGAGGAAGGACAAGGGTTGAAGTCACCTCGTGGAGATAATACAAAAGAGTAGCACAGAATATAGATCGATACATCGATCTAAGAACATGATTGAAAAACAACATCTGGTTCACGTCAAAATTTGTGAGGAGGTTACCATTTGGGGAATATCACTTTGGAAGAATTGGCAACTTGAAAGTTGAATTACCCGAAGCCCAAAATTTGAAATGAATGTGGACCATCAGATCTAGAGAAAATGTGATGACCGTTGGATTGAATTAGTGGAAGGACAGGATAAGAAAGGGATGAGATCTGAGATCATGATCACTCAAATATCCGTCAGCCATCGGATCAAATTAATTGAAGGGTAACTTAAATGGGGCTAAAGGGTTGAGAATTTGATTATCTGAATACCTATCAACCATCGGATCAAACCCAAATTCTTGTTAGCCATCGAATCATTTTCTAGTCGAAGGATAGGATAAGCAAGGTATGTGAATTTCCGTCAGTCATCGGATAATTCTAAGTGGAAGGGCAGGATAAGCTATAATATTTTCATCGCAGACAGATCTGGTGGTTGATATAAGATCTTGACCAATGAACGTTATTAATTTCAGGTATAAATATGTGAGGAGGTTACTCTCCAGAAAAATCTCACTTCAAGAATTCAGTTTGAGATTTGAAATTCTCGAAGTTTGAAGACTCAGAGAGATGAAATGAATCCTTTACCATCTGATCATATGAAGTAAATCTCAGTCATCATATTTTCTGAAGAATATCTCAAGCGTTAGATTGTCTGAAGTGAATCTGGGCCATCTCATCTAGAGCGTCAGTTTGAGATTTGAAATCTATGATGTCCGGAGACCTGGAGAGCCGAAATGAATCCTCGATCGTCGGATCATCTGAAGTAAACTTTAGTCATCATATCACTATAAAGTGGAAGGATAAGATAATATCTAAGAAGGGCATGATAATCTCAGTGGTCGAGAATCGAAAACTCAGATCTATGGTTAACAGGGCATATCAGACCGCCCCCAAAATTTATGCCTTTAACCATGTAGGGGGTCTGAGTTGGTGGTATTTTCCATGTGGGACCCTCATATATGTCACCTTCATGTTAACTCAGACCCCCCTTGCTCATTACCACTTACAGCCTAACACCCCCTCCGAGTAAACCACCAAACCACTCATACATACCACCTCCATGCTCCAACATCACACTCCACTACCTGCTACACATCACACTCCACTACCATGCTCTTCCTCCACACTCCACTACACTACCTACACATCTCACCCACATCAACATACCACCTCATCAAGGACATGAGTCATTTGATCTGAAAGATCACTTAGGGTGTATTCTCAACCATTGATCATGGTACAATGGAAGGATAGTGTAAGTTTGAGAAGTTGAAATCTCGAAGTTCTGAAGGGAGAAGTTGTGACAACCATCCATATCAATGTTTGATTAAGTCCGAGCCGTTAGATTAAACAATGAAAGGATGAGTGTAAGGATCAAATTTGACCATTGATTTGTCTCTATGAAATAATTTGTTTGATCTGATCTGTCCATTCAGGAGCAGAGTCAAGATCATAATATCGACGGTCTCATTGCATAGCAGGGCTAGAACATGCTCGATTCTTAATTTTTCTTGAGTGGGCCTCAATAAAAAACATGGTTTTGGATAAAGGACGTGTGGAGGCTCGTAGTGAATTTCAGGGTGAAAAGCAGGTTGGCCTCAAACTGCCTATGGATGCACCCGTAATTGTGTGAAGTTCATCACCCAAGGTCATATCGAGAAACATATCTATCTCTCACTAGACCAAGATCGAGAATCTCCTTCTGCATAGGATTTTGGTCACCGTCAGTGGTGACGTGAAGGAAGAGGCTTAGAGGCCAAAGAAGTCAAAGATGACTGGTTGTAACTGACAGAGAAGAGGAAGAGTTGCGACTACCATATAAGCCAAGGAATATCATAATAACATCCACTGATGATGAACACATTTAGTATAACTGCCAGAGAATACGAAGAGTTGCGATGATGATGATGGAGAGGACTCGGCATGTGAAAGACATGCAGAACAAAGAATAGGATGTGATTTATCTTGGGATCTATGTTGTCATTAGGATGAGATGAAAGGAACAACTTGAAGAGACGAACATTAGTGCAATGAAGAGAATGTGGAGGCATAGCACATAGAATGGAAGAGGTAGCATAGAGAATATAATTCAAAAGAGAAGCTCAACAGAAAGTGGTTGTCCATTGGAGGAAAGAAAATAGAGCTTATAAGAAGGAATATACAGAGGCATAATAGAGCATAGAAGTTGAAGGAGCCAAATGAGACATGGAGTTGTATCAAACCATATCAGAGACATAGCAAGTAAGTAAATATTTATATCTCAGGGTGGTAGGGTGGTGCTAGGGAGGACTATTGTCCTCAGAGTTTCAAGTGGGTTCTTGAACACAGGGAGTTGTATCTTCCATCTGGTAGCATCCAGAAAAAATAGGGTGGTAGGGTGGTGCAAGGGTTAACTATTTTTCTTTGTTATACAGGTTGGTACCTGGGTAACTGGAAGTTGGTGCTTCCATCCAGTTGGTGTTGGAACACTTAGAGAGTTGGTGCTTCCTTCCAGTGGGTGTTAGAGAAACTAGAGAGTTGGTGCTCTCAATAATTTGTTTCTTGTAAAATAGAGGTGGTATCCTCAAAAGGAGTTGGTACTCATAAGAATGATAATGTATAGAAAATAAAGACTACTTATCATATCAAGAAGAAGAGGTTTTTCCCTTTATGGGTTTCCTTAGGAAATATTTGTCTCTGTATATTTCATGTGTGTGATTGATTTTTAATATTCTATTTCTTACTTCCCTTCATTATTGTGATCATCATTGAGTGCTCTGTAAAGAGTTTAAAATGGGCATAAGTGTTTAAGCACAGTAAAAACGGATTCACCCCCCCCTCTCATTTGTTCAACATTAATTACATTAAAATATTCATGAACAATTCATATACATTTTATTACATCATCTTGACACCTCATAAGGTCAACCACATATTTGGAATTCGAATTGGGACAAGGAAAATTGAAAATTTATCCTGCTAGTAAAATTTCCTGGTAAAAACACAACGAATTTTACAGAAATGTAGTGTGATCTTTGAGGGTACTTTTGGAGGTCCTCCCTTGATCATTTTGCAAAAAGCATGAGTGTTATGGATATTTGAGGATGTATAATATCCTCCTAAACCATTAAACATTAAAAATATCTACTCCAAGGAATAAAAAAATTGGCTTTTCCACAACTGGTCTAAAACTGCAATGCATGGGTGAAAACAAGGGTAGAAAGCAATTTTTCCCTGGGTTTTTTACTTTTTTTTTTCTGCAAAATTGATACTTACCTGGCCCACCAGTGATATATTTGATATGTAAACTTCATAATACATTCATCCATGATGATAAAAGTCAATTTGGAGCCTCCAGGAAAAATCCTAGCATGGGCTCACTGTGCTTCTGTACATCAAAACTGTCAAATACCAAAACCTTCAAAAATTTGCCAAAATTGTCAAAATTCCTTGCAATTTGTTTATGGGACACCTTGTGTGATGGATTTACATAACCAATGATGCATCAACCAATATATCAAGTCTATATCTCCTCTTTAGATTCTGTAGGGATTTCCTTAGCCTCTTTTTCATGTTTTTGAGCCTAATCTTGCAAATCGGGTTACTGGTGAAATAATGTCTTGCCATGTTTCTCTACAACTTAGTGCCTCTGTTGGCCCTTTTCAACAGCTTCTCCATGTATTGGTTAAATATCCCAAGCCAATACTCCTTTTTGTCCTCAATCTCAACACCTATAGAGTGAACAAGGTTCTTATGTATCGTCTCCTTTTCTTCCACCTGTTCTTCTAAATAAATCAATGTTTTACCTTTGTCCTTTGTTTTGATGGAAGATGGATGACCTAGTGAAGTAATTTGATGGATCACTTTAAGCTTCAAAAGTATTTTATCTTGTTTTAGTAATGCTACCATGTGATTTTCCTTTGCAAGATCATCCTTTAGCTCTTGCATTTGTGCTTGTTTCTCCTTGATGATTTCTATATTTGATTTGTCTCCATGGTCAAACATCTCATGCTTGTTAGGTATTTCTTCTTCAAATTTATGAAAAGGTGAGTTAGTTGTATGACTAGGTGACTGCTCCAATGCTCCTTGAACCTGCTGAATTGTAGTGTCCTTAGGCAGTGATCTAGTTTGTGCCCTAGTCAGAATTATGGGTGTAGTCATCCTTTTAGTGCTTTCAAGGGAAAAAAACCAATCTTTCCCCCTTCTTTTAAGTCTGTGCAAACTCTACCATAGGTGCCTTTTTAATTGAAAACTTGTTGGATGAGCCAACCTCCTGTGGCCTTAGTGGTGTTGATGGAGTTCTTTGACTACTAGGTTGACTAGTAGCAGGCATAAAATAAACTAATTGGATGAATGTTTCCCAAGGTATGTTTATTTCTGAAATTGTTTGGAGGATTATGACCTTTACAAAACCATGATGAAACAAATTTGTTTGATGATCTTTCCCTTTTATCTGAACCTATTATATCATTTTGACCAAGCTCCTTAATAAGTAATGAGGCAAGTTGAGTGGCTTGATGGCAGTGGAATGCATCAACAGTCTTATGTGATACTGGTAGAATCTTGAAAATATCCCCTCATAGGTAAAGTATTTCATAATATTCTTCATCAATGGGTCATATCTATATAGAAACTGTCTGAAAGGAAAAATATGAGTTGGAGTATCTTTATAGTGTGGTTTTAGGAAAACCTTGTAGTTTTCAATGTCCAAATCCATCCCTTTAAAACATATTTCTCCATGATTGGGAATACATGTGGCTATTTCAATGGAATATGTTGAAATGGTGAAGTATATCCCTACAATTGTGGTCTTATCCTTCTATAAATTGGTGGCAAAGAGACTGGTCAATTTAGCATGGTAGCTTGCCTCTTGAATTCTTTCACAAAACCCTAGGCAACCAACATCTTCAAATGATTTCTTAATGAAAGATGAGGCCATGATTCATATGACCTGTGTTGGCTCATATCTGGACACTTGTCCACCTTTATTATACCTTTTATTCTGAGTATCACTACTTCCAGTTTCCATGATGTAGCCCTAGCTTTCAGTGTGAAAAGGAAAAGGTGTTGTATGTCTATGAAAACAGGGGAAAAGGACTCTGAAGACTCTGAATTTAGAGGAGAATGGGGGATAATAGGAATAGGAAAGTTGATGGGAAAATTACAGAGGGTAGGGGTGGTTTTTAGGAAGTGCAGGGGAGTGGAAATCCTTAATAATAGTGAGAGTAAAGTGTAAAATGAGTGAAAATTGTGAGATGCGTAGCGTAGGGTAGGGTTTGTAGGGAAAATGGAGAGAATAAAGTGAAAATGCGTGCAATAAGTTTAGGAGAGGAATGTAGGGTGTAGGTGAAGGTAAATTGAGTAGGAAACTTAATTTTTTTACGATTTTACCACTGAAAATAAGTAAAATCGAATGTATATCAAAGATCAAAGAAACCCTAGGAGAGGGATTTTTACTGAATTTTCTGATAATAAAGATGCATGGGAAGAGTGCCAAATGCTACTTACTTGTCAAGGAGATGATGGAAAATTTGAAAAGAGTAAATGAACCCATGTGATTCTTGATTGACCTCCAATTTCAAAAGTGCAAAAAGTGAGATATAAGCACAACAAGTGAGCTGGAAACACAAAAAGTGAGCTAGAAGCGCAACAAGTGAGCTAGAAGAGTGGCGTAGGAGGTAACCCTGTGCTTTGGGGATGAATTTTGATGCTCTGGTGGTTTGGATGATACTAAATGATGGATAGGTGATTAAATGAATGTGAAATGAGAAATTTGAATGATTTGAATTTTATTTTGTAAGATGGAGGCCGATTTTTGCTAATGAAGGTGGTATGATACTTCACAAGGAGAAATTCCCTTTATTCTTTTGCCCATAATATGATAAATCCCTTTAATGATGACTCAAGTGATGAATATTACTGAATTTAGGATGAAATTTCAAAAATGAATCTTAGACCATGATCTAGATGATGACAACCATAAGCAGGTGGAGGGAGTAGCACTGACCTAGACACACTAACTAATGACCAGATTTTATTTGAAAATATAAAAATTCTGACCAAAGACCTTATTAACAAACTTGAAAAATAATATTTCATCATTGTTGACTAACCAGACTGGAAGACACTAACAGGGGAAAAGTCATCCGAGGAAAACAGGAAATACGGATGCTTTCATGCGAGGAACAACAGATAAAAACTAAATAATTAGACTTCCTATAATTTATAGGACCCTAACACTTTCTCTCTTGGAATCTTCATGTTATTCCTCATGATTCTCTTTAGCTCTTGGGTGCATGGAGTTTTCTATAGATTCCACACCTTGAATATTTCAATTTATTCCTTTCATCATAGGATCATGGATGTGGATGGACAACTAGGGATACTTTAAGGCTTCTTTTCGAAAAATACTTCTTCTAAAGTCAAACATAACACGTGTTTCTTTTCATGGTTGCTACCATCAATGGGAACATGGATACATACTTAATAATCCTTGATGGATCACATTATTTAGGATTAGATTCCTCCTAAGCCTTGCTTCATGCATGAATGCATGCTCTTCTTTTGGAATTATATAATTGGCTCCCTCCAACTAAGAGAGTCCACGCTTCCTTCTACAACTTTATTTCCTTTTGCAAAGTGTCACAAGTCTTTTTGTAATTTCCTCTTGATTGCTAACTTATTTCTATTTTTACCTCTTCCAGGTTTCTTCAATTTTTTATTCTGATTTTGGCTTATCTTGCACCTATTACATATGTTAATATCTTCCACATGAATTGTTACCAAGGGTTGTTGATATATTTGATCTTTTCATGTGTATTTCTTGACTTGTAGTCATCGTGACAACAATCCTTATATTTTTATTCTTCCATAGGTATTGTATCCCTTTGAAAATCTTATTTTCTAAGAAATAGATATGCAATATATGTACATAAATTATGTAAAAATGGTATGTATAGGAATTATGAAGAATATTGCTACCTTGTATTATAAGAAGAAGTATGTTTTAGCATGCTTGTCCTTCTTTGATGGTTCCCTTTCTTCAAAAACTGATGCTTCGTGTGTTTCCTTTTTTTTCTTTAAATTGGGACAATGATTCTTGTAGTGACCATGTTTTCGACAGTTGAAGCATTGTATTTTTGACATATATTTCTCTTGATTTGATTTCTTCCTTGATCCAAACTTCTTTTTATTCCTGAAATTCTTGAACCTTGTTGTGAAAGATTGATCATCATATTTCTTTTGGGGTTTCTCTTTTGCACTAATCCTTGATTCTTCTTGTTCACAACAAGTCCAAATTTCTTCAAATGTGGGATACTCCTTCCTTGTGTTCACACTTGGGGCAAATGCATCCCATGTCTTGGGAATACCATTGAGTACTATATTTACCAGTTTCTTCTCTGAAATGATTTCTTCAATATCTTGTAGTTGATCTATTAACTGAGAGATTCTCACAAAGTATGATGTTATGATGTCATCATCATTCATTTTCATGTCATGAAGCGCATTCTTCATACTAATTACTTTTCCAATGTTTCTAACTGAGAAGAGGTTAGTTAGGGAATCATACATCTTCTTAGATGAGTCAAGATGGGAGATGTAGGGTATAAAGTGGTATTTTATAGGGTCCACTATGATACTCATGGAATTGATGTCACTATCTTTGAACTTCTCCATAACTGCAACATTATGAGGTTACTTCTCTTTTACTTTTTTGAATCGTCGTTCCACGATCTTTCATTTCACGATATCCAACACTTTATTCTTCACAAGGATGAGGTCAATCCTTGTCTTCAATTCTATGAAGTTAGAAGCCCCTTCTAACTTGTTTTCTGACTTCATAGAGTATGTCATAATTTCTTTGAATTGATCAACCCTT
This sequence comes from Picea sitchensis, assembly GCA_010110895.2. Classification (NCBI taxonomy): domain Eukaryota; kingdom Viridiplantae; phylum Streptophyta; class Pinopsida; order Pinales; family Pinaceae; genus Picea; species Picea sitchensis. The sequence continues at coordinate 96,021 of SNQJ01S0007697.1, forward strand.
TATTTTCACCAAAAACTAAAACTTGACATCTTATATTGCTGAGAGTACCAGGAGATGCGCTAGGCTAGGGAACATAATGGTATCTATAAATTAGGTCAATATCTTCAGTTAAGGTTCCTCAATAAGAGGGTTAGGGTTTCGTTGTTGCAACAAAGACCGACTACAATTGCAACTTTAAATGAGAAAATCCTCCCAATCTATCTTCCAGTGGTTAGAATGCACGAAGATAGTGTGGGCCCATAACCTATTAGAAAGTGATAGATGTGCTCATTTAACCATAGACAATATAACAATATTGTCACCCCTGAGCATCGTAACCTTGACAGAGAATGATTCTGGAAGAAAACCAATATCGAACCAAGGCTAATGCATCAAGAAAAGATAACCAATACTAATCAGAAAGTCCAACCATAAATAATAGAAAGTTTGAGCCTAAACCACGAATACAGATTGCGGCAGCTGGCAGTTGCAACTGCTCCCTAGACTTGCACACTTGCCTAGTTTCTGCAGTGTGCACTTCTTCCTAGCTGAAATTCTAAGTTGTGTGTACAAAATGAGGTCTGTATACTTGTATTTATACTGTTTTCGTGATTTGTCTGGGCCGACTTCTCATTTTGGAGGCTAAATACTTAATATTAATTATTTCCTTGAGTTGAATGTCTTCTAGGGTTAAGTTTAATTCTTTAGGGTTTCTTCTTACTTCCTGAAATATTCTATTCTTGTCATGGTTACATGTGAAGGTAAATACCTCCTGCAGCTACCATAATATCAACATTCCTACGAGTGACCATATTTTCTTTGTCCCTTTTTTTGTGAGTTGGGGCCACTTTTCCCTACTTTGGCTGTGAGGATTTTGCACATCCAAAATCTTGCCTCTTCTTCTTAATTTTTTACTCGATCCTGATAGCATATCTATAAGCCACACCTAATGATGTGATGTCTAGAAACTCCATTTCTATTTGAATGTATCTATGCATGAATTCATGGTATTTGAGCACCATATGCCATTAAAATTCTTTGATACACAATTTGGTGCGTAGGGTATGGAAAATATTGGTGGAATATGGTACTATCTGGTCCCTTTCCTAACGCAGAATGGTCCATCTTGTCTACTGGACCTTGTAGCTTCCAACAATGTAGTACTATTATTTAATGGCATCCCTAAAATAATTCCATGTGGGGGAGACCGTAAACATTGTAGATTCATCTATGGCCCTTTTATTAGAGTAAGTATTCCACTAGTCCTTAACATGGGGGATGACCTTGAGGACTGAAAAAGTAATATTTTCCCTATCGAAAAAATTGTGGACATAAAAATACCCTTCGAGCAGATTCAACCATTTATCTACAACATATGCATATATTATTCCTTAAAATAATTTAATATCAAAATTTACTTGTACCTTGAAGGGGGTTTCATGGCCTCTTGATGAAGATGCATCTCTCGTGGGCAGCCGCCAAAGGATCTGTGAAAAGGTGTCCATCATTTTGTTCCTTTGTCACGCAAGGGATTCCTTGAGAAACATTTTAAAAGAATCTCATGCTCCATAATATTTCTTCTCATCCCCCATGGGTTGTTTTCGAGGTTAGTGTGGCTGATATTGCAAAGCCTCGACTAGTTGAAGTCCCAACTTCTTGTATCCATATCTTGTCAGGGACATGCACGAAGAAAAATAAATGAAGAGCATACTGCTTTGATACCACCGATTTGGATTTATGAGAGGAAAGAAAATAATAACATACTGAATACAGTGACACAAATATACTAAGAACAACAAAAAATATCCAATAAACAATAACTTCTACTGAATAAATAAAATAGGCTCAAACTGTAAAACTGCAAAACTGAAAAGAAATTTCTTGAATGGTGGTAGTTATCTCTGAGAGGAGATGTGGTTGCTATGTGCATCCGCCTAAGAAGAATGATTACAATTAGGCTCCAGAGACCTATTTAACATTACTCATGAATTCAAAAACCAAAGACATCCAAAAACATAACCCTAGGAGTTCAAATGTCAAAATTTATGTGGGCCCCGATGGGGAAGTTGGTACCTCAACTTCTCGGGGTCGTAACATTTTCATACAAACTCCATTTTAGGTGTGTGATATCCCGTTGGAAATACATTTCCGAGAACTACACACTATGTTGTTAAACGATGATCTTGTCTATAGTTTGACTGTGGCAAGCGAAAAAAACACAGTTTAGGGCCCCAAAATGGACCTCTAAGTACAAAAATATGTACTGACATGAACACATCCAAAATAAGCCAGTTGGATTAGGTGTGCATCCACCAATATCCACTTGGAAGCTATCTAGGGATTCATAGAGCGATGGAATTGTAGAACCCACAATTACAAATAATTACAAAAGAACACGTTGAACTAAAAACAATCAAAAGGAGCCAGTTGGAATAGGTTGGTGGCCACCAATATCCACTTGGATCAGGGTGATAGGTTATGGGTTTTATATAGGTTATGAGGATTATGGAATATAATGGTTATGGTGGTTATTATGTATGTATATTAAGGGTTATAGTTGTTATGAGTTGTAAGAGTTAGTTGAAATTGTTATGGATCTATGGATAATGGGTTAGAGGGATAAATGATTATTGATAATATGGGTTATAAGATTTCAAAATTACATAGTTGTAGGGGTTTGGAGTTCAAGTTATAGAAGTAAAAAAAATTTAAGAATTGATATATATGGATTATAAGTTAATAATTAAGGAATATGAGTTTATGTTTATAGAGGTATTTGGTTAATTTTCAAGGATTATATTGGTTAATGGATATAAGAATGAAGGATTATATGGTTACATGTTACTAGTGATACAAGTTCTTGGTGTTATGTTTCCATGAGTTATTGGGGTTAAAAAATAGAGATTATGAGTTATAGCATTAAGAATTTAGTGATTATTGAATTCATGGATTCTAAGGTTTAAGTGTTAGGGATAATAGGGATATGAATCATATGTGTTAATATGGTAAGGTATTATGGGATATAATCATTAGTTTTTACAGGTTAGTAATTATAAATGCTATACCATTTAGATACTGGTGAGTATAGGAGTCATGGTTTATAAATGCTATAAGGGTTAGTTTATTAGGTTCATAGGATTGAAAGATTATAAAGGAAAAGAGAATACAGGGGTCATGCAATGGGATACTTAAGGGAAGGGGTTGTTATGTTTGGAGAAATAAGAGGTTAGGGATTAGAATTTAGGCATTATAATTTTGAAGGGTTTAACAATTACATGGACAATTTATTAAATGGGTTAAGAATTATAGGGGTTTGTAGTCATAAAATTTAGTTGTTAGTAATATTAAGGGTTAAGAGAGTGATTAGATTATTTATGGGTTATATCCTAGGGTTTATGAAATTGGGCTTCTGTAGGTTTATGATTAAAGGAGTTAAAGGCTATGAGGTTCTTTGTTTAACTATTAGAAGAGTTAAGTGTTATAATAATTGAATATTTATGCTGGCATGCATCATAGGTTATGAGGGTTATAAGGTTATATAATATGATGGATAGAGGTCAGGAGCCATAAAAATGGTGGGATAGAGCTTATACATTTTTTGGTTATAAAAATTATAATAGTTTAGGGATGTACATGTTAAGGGTCAAAGAGGATAGGATTTATAGAAAATATGGAATAATAATTCAAATTTTTGAAATATATCAATTAGATGAGAAAATGGCATTTCTATGAAAATAATAAAAAAAAGTATACAAATGACAAGGAAACTTCTAGAGGAAGGCACTTGTTAAATTATAAATAAGAGAGCAAGGGACTCCTATTAGCACCTATTGAACTTAGTTGAATATCTATTTAGTGAAAGGTTATTGACAGGTATAATTGACAAAACTGAGTTTACTTGAAGCTGAGGAAGAGAAGAAAGTTTGACAACAAAGTTTCAGAGTTGTAGAGGGAAAGGGTTTCTAAAACAAAACTAATTATTGAGGTCCTCATGGGTCATCCTATAGGTTTCAAGCGAGGCATCCTCATGGGTAAAATAGTGTTAAACATGTGAGGCATTGATAAGTTTGGGAAAAAGGTGGGTAACATGCAACATAAGTTGAGAAAGGTATGGATAATTTAGGTCTAATGTTCTAGGTTTAATATGATTGTACATGGTTTAGTTTTGAAGTATAATATTGAGGCATATCATAAGTGCATGGTACAAACCCTAGTGTGCGAATTCAGTCATTTCTATTCGGGTATATTATTGGTTATGTTGGGTACATTCTAAATGATGTTATGGAACTTTTCTTATGAGGAAAATCATGGTAATGTGATACTAGCTAGAGTAATATCCTTGATATAGTGATACACACCATTGATACATGTTTAGAGGAACTATTGGCTATATGTTATGAGGAAAATCCCTCTATGGCATGGGGTAAACCACAACATATGGAATGACTACAGAAATCAACTCTAATCATGCTATATAAATGAAAATTCCAACAAGACAAGATAAAGAGCTTACCTCGTCCGGACGTTCGATGAAGACCAATGTTGAGCATGCAACTCAAAGCTTTATACTTGCAACTTGTCCTCAAAAACTAATATACAAAAGAATATGGTGATAATATATATTGTTATCATATAAAGTAGCATAATCCATTAACATACATGACAAATATGCCCATGGAATAATAATTCAAATTTTTACAAGATATCAATTGGATAAGAAAAGAGTATTTCTATCAAAATAATCAACAGAAGTATACAAGTGACAAACTTCTTTGTTGGCATGTCTTGGAACTGAGAAACTAAGTCCCTTCGAGATGGGCCTCCACCACATCAATCCTCCACCAAAGAAAATCTCATATAAAGAAGACAATGAGGTTCTCCATCAAAGAGGGAAGAGCTTGGGGGTTGAACAACATGTTGAGGCTTTAAAGAACAAAGGGATGCAGACTCAATGTGAACTGAAAATTTCTTTCAAAAGTTGAGTTCTATCCTCTTCCATGGCTTGGATATGGCTCAATTTATATCCTTCAAATGTAACTGAAGGGCTGATGCAGAATGTTTCTAGTATATAGAAGGTCAAGGATCATGGATCTCGTGATGTGACATGGAAACCTGACACAATTTTTAATTTTGAGCACCAAACTTGATGTATGCGTGTTGTAGTGGTGCAACCTGTGTATACACATGATGTCTAAATGGTAGAATATGTTTTTTTGGCTTTAGGAAGTATAACAGGGGACTTCAAGTGTGAATACGGAAATGGAAACTCCATCCAAGCAAGTTTCATGGGGTGAGGACAATTTTTCTATAACAGATGCCCCCTAATGTGTTAGATCAGAGGAGTATCTGCGATGAACGAAATACACTATAATTCATAGAAGTGGAGTATGGAGACTCTGTTGGAAGAACTAGTTACTCATGAGAATATTACAATCCATAATAACTTTGTACACATGGATGGAAATTTGAGTTACACTGTAGATCCATGTGAAAATATAACAAATAGTTTTTCATGGCCATGCATAGGAAATACAAAGTAGACACATTACATATTCCTTCATAGTCAAGAACAAGGACCAATGGAAAACCAGTCTCAAAATAAATCCGAAGATATTTGTATACAATGGAGTACAATCTGATCTCCCATGATCACTGAAGTCATATGGGTACTGGTCCAATGAAAACATCTTAGGAAATTTCTTACTATAAATTGATGCTCCATGTATTTGACACTATCCACCAGAGGTGCAAGTATACATCATGTGAATAGAGGAGTTGATGTCAAACACAATGAGACTTCGTTTGATTACCATTCATTAAGGTATACCATTAACAAATGCGAGACAAACTACCAATAATGAAAGTAGGTATCAAGGCACCAAGTACATTATTACAAGTTTGAATAAAGGTGTTGAGGTCCAACACTTGAAGAATCCATCGATTATGAGAGATTGATGAATTCCCAATTGTTTATGGTGGGAGAACCTACCATTAATGAATGCAAGCCTCTAGGTACTCATAGGACTTTAGGCCTCATTTCCAGAATAGATGAGTTGAAGTTGATGGAAGGAGACCTGTTAAAAGGAGATCATTAAGGCATCTATCATCAGTTAGCATGGGGTACAAATAAATTTATTGATGATTTGGAGGAACTTGGATGAAGAGGATGTTCACGAAATAATGACATTGTGCATCTTTCACATGCACCAAATGAAATTAGTGCACAAAAAAGACCCTCTGAATAACATCCAATAAGGAAAGTTGTCGACAAAGGAGAGGAAACCACCAATAAGGCTAATGTGTGAATATATTTATTTCCATCAAACACAAGGTAAACCCCCCAGTCAGTGACCAATAAGGAGATGTCGACTGTTGGGTTCAAGGTTACCTACCTATAATGAAAGTAGCACTATGGTGCACAGTAGGAATACAACTTCATGTGACATTTAGACACACTGAGGTTATGGATGACATGAAAAGTCAATAGTTATGAGAAATGGCCGACACATGCTTATAGAATTCCTTTGAACAAGAGCATGAGACATATGGAGGAATCTGGTAGCATAGACTTGGTGATGAAATTTTGTGATGCAGGAGGAATCAATCAAACTCTCCACAAGGACTATAAGAATAACCATTCAGAGGAGTAAACTATAAGTAATGATATTAGATTCCTAACGTCATTCTAAACCCAAAATTTGGATGAAAAGTGGACTCAAAAGTTTGTGTTCTTTTCAAAGGTGACAAAATTGTTTCCGATATAAGATAATATTCTTTTCCCACCCATCATTTTTTTTTTTTCATAGGAAAATGAATGATATCATACACAAGAGGAAACAAATCTTGTGAATAAGAAACTAACTCCAAACAGTGGAACATACCTATGCTTAATGGAAGGAAGTGCATGCGGGGCATGGAAACTTGAGGGAATGTATCCTCTTAAAGTACAGGGTGTCAAGCTGCAACATGTATAAACAAGGATCTACTTGGTTGGTGATGCATATTTTTGAGGTAATAGGATTATAATGAGAAAGTGAGAACCTACAATAGGCTCAATACTGCAAGTAGGAGGATGAAATACAATTTCAATTTAACTCCAAAGAATGTACTATTTTGTAAATTTAGTCCCCTAGGCCTGAAAAAGTATAAAACAATACCCAAGAGAACTTAGTCTAGTTGGTCCGAAAAAGCATTAAAATTACACCAAATAGACATTTTTTCAAATCCATTTAATGAGTGTGAAAGAGACAAGTTCACTCCACAATATTTTCTCTTTTGATAGAGTTGGAAAAGAGATTAAAAAAGTGATGCAGGAGCATCCCTCACATCAAGCGAGCCAGCGTGGAAGACAAAGGACAGCTAGGCAGACCCAGCCAAATTTTTGAATTTTCCCTTGAAGTTGATGCGCCAAATATAAATGAGATCATTTAATGAAGGTGCCTTGGTATAATGTAATCAAACCTTGAGCACCCCACTCTCATCTGAAGTAGATGGAGGCATTTATAGTAGTTAATGCAGGTAGATAGAAATTTAATTCTAGATTAGATTGTCTGAGAGTGCAAGAGAGAAACAGGATATAGACACCCTCATTGTGCATTGTAACAGAGTTAGAAGCATTGAAGCATAGAAGAGAAGAAGAGAGTTGTGTAGAAACACCCATGTATAGTTATTTGGATTAATAGAAGAAGTTGATTCAAG
>SNQJ01S0007697.1:103707-129193 GCA_010110895.2 Picea sitchensis
CCTACGGTTGGGTGGAAACGAGCACCCCTCTCAGCAGTTGCAATCACATCTGGTGTTATTTATGATAAGTGTTTTACATATTGCATCTTGAAATTTATATGCTGACATGTATGCTCATAGTCTGTGCAGTTTTATGAATGGTTTGAATATAAGACTGCATGTGTAGTGTTTTGATTTAGAAATGGCGGTTGCACTCTTATAATAGAAAGACTACGTATGGCTTATGTTTTATAAATCGTTATTTATACGCATATTGAATTAACTCAGACTTTAAGTCTGTTCTTGGGAAATCTATACCCTTATCCGTCTCAGGTAATACCCTAGATAGATCTCCCCATAGAGACACCCTTCTTAGAAAAGCTCACCAAGAATCTGGAAAAGGATTTGAAGGCGAAAGTCTTAGTAACCCTGAATGAGGAAGAATGATCCTCTTGAAATCCTGAAATAGCAGTGAAGGAATTATTGTGTTCCCTTCGCAAGAGTCGTCAAGGAGTCATTGGACGGTCGAAATTCTCCATGGAGAATTTGCAAAGTCCCGAGAGCCGTCAGATCTTGTAAAGGAGCAGGGGAGTTACGGTAAGCCTATTTTTAAGTTTTAAGTTTGGGAGAAATTGGGCCGTAGGATCGAAGTCGACAAGAACCGTTGGATCACTCGCGTAATCTCATTTCGTGGATTCGCGAGTTGAAGGGTTAAAACCCTTGCCTCAAGATTTGCGAGGTCGTGAAAGATGAAGTCCGGAAGGGGTGAAAGGATTTGTGTGAGCCAATTATTGTTGAAGTGCATTGGAACTCGGTATTTTAGGGTTTCGTGGGTTGAAGAACCGAAAGCTTAGCATCAGGATTCGCAAAGTCTGAAACTCCAAAAAGGTGGGAAGTTCTGTTGTGGGACCCACGTTGATGACGTGTCGAAATTTCGACATTTCGACATATTGGCAGATAGGAGGTCGAGACTTTTGTCCCAAAATTCCTGAAGTCACGAGTTGCAATAAGGAGTAATAAGGAGTTTGGGATCTCGACACTTCGGGTGTCGAGATACAAAGGAGGTAGCGCTTCAGGAAGCAAAGTTGCAAAGTGTTGAAGCTGGGGGTGAGGGACACGTGGTAGAACCGCAAGGTGGGCCTATGCAATAGATAGGTGGACACGTGTCACCTAGTGAAAGGAGTCAACACATGTTGACCACTCACGTCTCGGGGATTCGTGAGATTAGGGAACGAGAGTTCAATCCTTTGACTTGCGAAGTCATGAATAGCGAGAAGGCGAGAGGGAAAGCTAACATCGCTTCTCGGGGTTTCGTGAAGGGAAGGTGCCAACGTTGGGTGCCTAGACCTTGCGAGTGGTGAAGTCATGAGAAGATCAAGACCGTCCATCTGAGGAGGACAGGTGGAAAAAATCGAGGGATCTTGCGAACTCGGAGGTTCGCAAGATGAGAGCCTACGAGTTGGGTGCTCCAAGTCGCGAGTGGCGAAATCGCGAGGAGAAAGGATAGTCGTTGGATCCAGGTCAAGGGAGGACCATTGGATCAAGATATTCATTGAGTGCATCATGCCTTCGGAGGTTCGGAGGTTGAGAGAACCTCTTCTCGACATCAGAAGTCGCGAAGTGTCGAGAGTTGAGGCTCGAGTGTGGACACATGGCAGAACCACAAGGTGGGGCCTGCATGGTTGACAGATAGACGAGCGTCGCCTGGGAAAAGGAGTCAACACTCTATTGATTTCTTGCGTCTCGGGGATTTTCAGGATAAGAGCACGAAGGCTCATCGCTACAACTCATGAAGTGGCGAGTTGCAGGAAGTGTGAAAGGAAGGTCAACCTTCGCTGACTTTCTAGTCTCGGAGGTTCACACGGGAAGAGAACAAAGTTTCAACCCTTTGACTTGTGAAGTCATGAGTTGTGAGGGGAGCTAGTGTTTAGCCTAGCCGGTGGTCACGCGCGGAGGGCACTGATAGAAGGGAGCTATACCCATTTCGTGATATCGGGTATCGTGAGATTGGAAAGCAGGAGTCGAGAGCTTCAACTCGCGAACTTCCGAGATGGAGAGTTGCGACAAGTGCCTTTGGGAATAGGCTTTTGTCATAGCGTTGTGGTCACTTGGGGGTCATGGAGCTCGCGCCTAGTGCTGTTCACACAGGGGAACTTCCGAAGGACCTGTGGATCGATTGAATTGAGATTCTAGAAAGGAATCAAAAGAAGTCGTTTCGGCTCATAAAAGAAACTGAACTATCCTTAAGACCGGGAGGTTGCGCAGAGACTCTGTCAAGGCAGAGGTGGCATCTACAGCCTGTGCTAAGCCTTGTAGGGTCTTAGGGATTCTGTCCCTCGAGAAAGGGCAAAAAATATATTACACCGCAGTGGGTATGTGACAATGATAAAGACATGAAATACCTTCTGAAGGCATGAACGACGATGTGACGCTAGAAACCACAAAAATCCCTGGAAAAAACCACTAAAACCAACTCTTCCACTGCACTATTAGTCCACTAGATAAAAAAATTAGAATAAACTATATAAAGTGTATAAAAAAATTCTACTAATAGTAAAAATGAACAATTTCACCATACCATTTGAGTTTTTTACCCACATAGTGCATTTGAGAGAATTTTACCCATGATATTGAAGTGACAATTGCAAGAGATATGATCAACGAAATTGACAATCTTCTAGACCAAGTAAGTTCCCTTCCCCTCCTCTTCATTTATAGTGGTTTAAATTTCAAGTTAAGTCCTCATTTTTTGACCTTTTGAGGGTGCAACATAAAAATTAGGGTGTACGCTAGCTATAGTTCATCAGGTCATGTATATGGAGACATGTACGTGGGAAAAAAAAGTCTTCTCGTGTATATTTGTCCCTACACACGACTGTTAACACTGCAGTCTGCGCACAAGTCCAAAAACAAGTTTTTTGATGCATTTAACTAAAAAAAATGTTTTCCTTTGGCAGGATGGTGCTTGAATGGAGAGAGAGGGAGAATGAGGAACTAGATCTAGTAGGGGAAAGAGATGTAGGGGCCCAGATCACTCTAAAAATATGTGGTCTATATAAATTTTTGTCTCTCAAAGGAATGAGGGATCAAGTGAGGTTACTCCAAATCCTGGTAAACTTCTAGGATCCATATATAGATGTGTTCAATATCGATGGGAAACCATTGAGAATTGAAGTAGATGACATTTATTTTCTCACATGATTGTCTCATCGGGGTGAGGTGGTGAATCTCAAAGACCGAGGGAGTGGAGGTGGTATGAACATGGAGGATTACATTTCCACCTACTGTGTTGCAGGCACAGATAAAGTAGGGAGCCAACTACCCATTGGGGCGATCAAAAACCTAAGTTTGAATATCATCATTCTTGTATTTAAATGAATCTCTAGGTCATCCTCATTTCACTAGGATTCAAGGACAATAATTTTCTATGCAGTGGAGCTCTTGCGACCCTTGATTTATGAATGGTGTACATCAATGCTAACTAACATGAAGAGTCAGTTGGCAGATTGCAAACAAGGGAGAAAGAGAAAAGTTAGGTTGGCATCCATCTTGTGTATGTTTTTCTTTGAGTGGGTTCCAACTTTGATCCCTAGAGTGGAGATCATTCCACATAGACCACGTGATCCATCCATGTCACGGTGGACCGACATGATGAGGTGGTGAGGAGGTGGTAGGGTGCCAACCCCCTAAAAAAATGAGTTATTTTTCTAGTGGCATCGACAGGTGATATCCATTGATGAGTACCCCTATGTTGGGATTGACTATAGAGGGGATCCATGTATGTCTCTTCCACCAGCCTATGCCTACGGTGATATAGGTATGATTTTTTTTTAATATTTAATATTTTTTTTTTTCAAAAATAATAAAAAGACACAAATAGTTTTGTATAGTATCAAGTATTAAAAATTGCCTTGTCGTGCATATGTAGGTCCGTGATGATCAGAAAAATTTCCACAACATCAGTGGAGGATATCAGGTGATGAGAATGTGGGGGGATATGTGGATAGAGTGCTACAAAATGTGTAGGTGAACTTGTCTCGTTAGACGCACATGATTCCTATGGTTCAGGTGGAGAATCTACCAGAGGGTATGCAGTGGCATGTGGTGGTTGTGCCCTGTGCATGGGTGCAACTCTTCTCATGTCTCACAAATTTCATATTGTGCTATCATGATATGCATCTAGAACCAGAGGCATAGATACCATGGTCAAATATATACTGGCCATATATGTATTTTGAGGGTGTGAGCCCCATTTTGTACTATGACATCGTATTTTTTGAAAATATGAAAAATAAAAAGATTGGTCCTTGGCTTTACTTATATATGTTACAATGTGTACATTGATTAATGTGTTTTCTTTACTTTAGTTTTGTGAAAAATGCCAATATAAAACATAATTAGCATATGCATAGGATACATAATTAGAACTTCTTGGTATGTGATTATAAATAACAAAATCAAAGTATCATTCCAAAAGTCGTACCCATAGGAATCGTCAAAGTAGAGTAAGGTTTCTCACATGGTAATTGTTGTTTAACTGACATACAACTAACTGGGATTCTAGGAGAACCTCTAAATACTGAACACCATGTGAAATTGCATTGTGTAATATTTCTGTAACGATGCTATACTCAGCCACATTATTCATTGATGGCTCTAGAAAAATGCTACTTGAAGACACCAGTTGGCCCTCGAGTGAGTAAATAACCCACATGGTGGAAGCCATGTTCCATATATGATGACTGGCACCATATGTGAATCCTAAGAAAATTGAATAATCCATTGACATATTCCAACCAAGGGAAAACCTAATAAGCAATTCAATGACACAAAGGAAGATATATATATACATTAAGATACACTAGTATACAAAAGGTCGTTGATCTAAAAAGATCTTTTAAACGACAATGGTTTAGTTATTTTGCATGTGTTAATTAACCATTTAGGAAACTAATGAAAGAGGAATAACTATAGAATATATATGATAGACATATAAACATATATAGATCTGAAATAAATCATAAGGATCAACAAACCATAAGCACCAAAGTTATAACAGAGTTTGACAATCTCGCTTGTGTCCCCCGGTGTTTGTCTCAGTGGGTGAGGCTTTCTTATTTCTGTTCAAATATTTAAAAGTACATCACAGTAGTGCCAAAAGTATTACAAACTAATATGGATAACCCAGAAAAACTGAAGGCACTGAAAATGGATGACCGAAGCTCCCAGAAATGGCTCGCAAAGGTGCTCTCCTCAAAGGCTTCCCTGCATAAAAATGGCTTTGGATCAACAATTCTTCAACATAAACCTATTATGAACCTATCCTTTGTCTTCAAGAACCTCTGTTTTATATAGATATGAATTTGGTAATCGTCTCCCAACTTCCCCCAAAGATCTGGCCTCAAAAAGGGCCTAATATCCACCAATATTAGCCACAATCTCTCAAACTGCTAAGAAAAATCATTAAAAATCTTTATACTATAGTATAAAAACCTACATTTGATAAATATTAGGGAGAAAACCCTATTCACTGGCCCCTATGCATATGGGATCCTTCCATGTGGCCTAGCACTACTCCTTAGCACGATGGCCCCTTAACTTCTTTGGCTCAAGTCATATTAGTGCGCCCCATGTGGCCTCACGCTAGCCCTGGATCATTAGCCCCCTAGATTTTAGCTCTTGGTCCTATGGCATGGCAATAGGGACCAATGTTTATGCACCCATGTGCTAATTGGCCCCAATGGTGTAGCCCATGGTTTATCCCCTTGGTCAGTAGGCTAGCCCAACCGACCGGGGCTAAGCCTCATCCATCTGCGCTATCGGTTATAACAACACTTTGGTTCACATGTGAACATGTGTCGAAAACTGGGGTCTTGGAGCTATAACAAACCCTATGCCAAAATACAATGGAGGTCATAGTCATATGTTGGGGTCCTATGGTAGATGTTGCAATCGGGGCTGGGGCTAGGCCCCATCCCTTCCGTCCACCCATTGTACATAAATTGAAACTTAAATAAATTCAAAACAATATAAGGGTAAGACCTAATGTGAGGGTAGGATCGCTAGCCCAATCCTACCAATTATTTTTCTTGGACTAGAGGTCGGAGGTTAAAATCCGGTTGAGTCCCAAAGATTTTCAATAAACTTGAACCAACGAATGGGTTCCACGTGTCAGCCCATGTCTGGGCCATGTGGCACCTTACCATTCACCCGAACTAATGCCATGTGTCCATCAACCATTTGTCTGCATATATTTCGAGTTGTCAGCCCAGTCACCTACCACTGTACCTACCACATGTTGGTCCTTCCAAGCCATCAATACAGATATGTTAGTGTCACGCTTATAGTGGTGACATGTGTCACTCCCTGATTAGTCCATGTATACCTACCCTGTCAACAACTTGTCCACATCACTTTATGGTAAAATGCCACATTTCACCTCCATATTCTTCCACATTAGTATGATGACATCATCATGATGTCAACGTTGACTTTTTGGCCTATTGACTATTGACTTTTTGCCTGTTTGGAAAAACGAACAGATCTTGATATCTAGAGCATACGATGTTTGTTTGAGCCTGTTCAAGTTGCATTGGGTTCATATAGACGAGGCATACAGACACATATGTTATGAATCCATTCTAATAAAAAAAAAAATTAGGCCTTCCTGGACACATTTTGGTCCCGAGATCCAATTTTGGATCACACCTCCCCACTAAAGACCTTTTGGTCCCCAAAAGGTTACTAACTAGTCATCAAGTTTGGGATAGGCCACCCGACTTTCTCTCTATATTTGAAATCTATCGTGTGCAACTATCTCATCAAGATCAACTGTAAAACAATCATGATAAATGACAACATATTGTCAGTGTGGCTGATATTGCAAAGGCTCGACTGGTTCAAGTCCCAACTTCTTGTACCCATATCTTGTCAGGGACTTTCACGAAGAAAAATAAATGAAGAGCAGACCGCTTTGATACCACTGATCTGGATTTATGAGAGGAACAAAAATAATAACATACTGAATACAATAACACAAATATACTAAGAGAAACAACAAATATCCAATGAAAAATAACTTCTAATGGTTTTTAGGCCTTCCTGGACCCATTTTTGTCTCGAGATCCAATTCTAGATCACACCTCCCCACTAAATACCTTTTAGTCCCCAAAAGGTTACTGACCAGTCATCAAGTTTGGGATAGGCCACTGGACTTGTTCTTTGTCTTTGAACTCTTTCATGTGCACCTATCTCATCAATAGCAACTGTAAAACAATAATGATAAATGACAACATATTGTTAGCGTGGCTGATATTGCAAAGGCTCGACTGGTTCAAGTCCCAACTTCTTGTACCCAAATCTTGTTGGGGACATGCACAAAGAAAATCAAATGAAGAGAAAACCACTTTGATACCACTGATCTGGATTTATGAGCAGAAAAAAAATAATATCATACTGAATACAATAACACAAATATACTAAGAGAAACAACAAATATCCAATGAACAATAACTTCTATTGAATAAATAAAAGAGGCTGAAACTGTAAAACTGCAGAAATGAAAAGAACTTGCTTGAATTGTGGTAGTTATCTCTGAGAGGAGATGTGGTTTCTATGTGCATTCGTCTCAGAATAATGATTACAATGAGGCCTCAGAGAACCTTTTAACATTACTCATGAATTCCAACACCCAAGACATCCAAAAACATAACACTAGGAGATCAAATGCCAAAAGTTATGTGGGCCCCAATGGGGAAGTTGGTACCTCAACTTCCTCGGGTCGTAAATTTTTCATGCGACCTCTGTTTTAGGCACATGATAGCCCATTGGAAAGGTATTTTAGAGAAATACACACTATGTTGTCAAACTCTTATTTTTTTCTATAGTTGGACAGTAGCAAGCCAAAAAAACACATAGGGCCCCAAATGAGCCCTATAAGTACATAAAGATGTACTGACATGAAAACATCCAAAATAATCCAGTTGGATTAGGTGTGCAGCCACCAATATCCACTTGGAAGTTGTGTAGGGATTCAGAGAACCCAAGAATTTTAGAACCCACAATTACAAATAATTACAGAAGAATGCGTTGAACTAAAAACAATCAAGAGGAGCCAGTTGGAATAGGTGGGTGGCCACCAATACCCAGTTGGATCAGGGTGATAGGTTATGGGTTTTATATAGGTTATGAGGATTATGTAATATAATGGTTATAGTGGTTATTATGTATATATATTAAGGGTTATAGTTGTTACGAGTTGTACAGGTTAGTTGTTGAAATTTTTATGGATATATAGATAATGGGTGAGAGGGTTAAATTATTATCGATAATATGGGTTACAAGATTTCAAAATTATATAGTTGTATGGGTTTAGAGTTCAAGCTATAGAAGTAAAAACTTTTAAGAATACATATATATATGGATTATAAGTTAAGAATTAGGGAATATGATGTTATGTTTATAGAGGTATTTGGTTAATTTTCAAGGATTATAGGAGCTAATGGATATAAGAATGAAGGGTTATATGGTTACATGCTACTGGTGATACAAGTTCTCAGTGTTAGGTTTCCATGAGTTATTGGGGTTAAAAAATAGGGATTATGAGTTATAACATTAATAATTTAGTGATTATTGAATTCATGGATTATAAGGTTTAAGGGTTAGGCATAATGGGGATAGGAATCATATGTGTTAATATGGTAAGTTATTATGGGATATAATCATTAGTTTTTATAGGTTAGTAATTATAAATGCTATACCATTTAGATACTGGTGAGTATAGGAGTCATGGTTTATAAATGTTATAAGGGTTGGTTTATTAGATTCATAGGACTGAAAGGTTATAAAGGAAAAGTGGTACAGATCCCCCCTTCTCACCAAGGCCTGCGCGACCTCTCGATTTATGGATCTACAAATTCCTAAGCAAAAATGGCTCTTCGAGCTCCTACTGGAACCCCTCAAACAAATCCACAGGTCTTGTTGAAACTCGTTGTGAAAACAAGAATCCAATGTGAATTTCACCTCCACATGACCATCGATGATGACCATGGCCTAATCAATAGGTTCTTCGGGACTTCGTGACTCGCACCTTTGGGAATGCGAGGATTCATCTCTTCAGATATATGATCCCTGAAATCTCATGGCCACGGTTCATCGTAATCTGATGGCTCAGATATTTTCTCGCGAATCGGGGCTTTGCAATTTATGGGTTGGGAAAAAACCCTTCCCCTTCAAACCTCTGGGCTCCGATTCTCTGAAATTCATGAGAACCCAAATCAATGGCTCATAACTCCTCTGATCCCACGGTCTGGATCTGTCCTCATGATCCAAAAGTTCGCATATCGAGACTTTGGATTGCAGCCTCCTATGCTCTCCTTCTCTGATTCCTGACTCTCGATTCCACAAAGGGAATCGATGGACCTCAACCCCTTAAGATCTAACAGTCCAGATCTTATCCTTGCAAATCATGATTTCACGATTCAGGGTTTTGGAAATCAAGGACCTCTGTCCTCCTAACTCGCAATACCCGATCTCATGAAATGGACCAACGGTCCAGATCTCCCTTGGATTGACGATTCCTATCTATTGGGATTCCACATTTCAGGGTTTTGGAAACCAAGGATCTTTTTCCTCCCAACTCGCGATACCCGATCTCACTAAATAGACCAATGACCCAGATCTCTCATAGATCAATGGTCCAGATCTTATTCTGGGATTTCGAGTCTTCACAATTCGGTGATCTCAGTCTTCAAACTAAAAGCCCACTTCATCTTTTTCCTGGAGCTTGAGATTTGTTGACAAGTTTCCTCCAACAGATTGACAACTCTCGGCTCTTCGAATCTTTGGGCTTCATGTGTTTCAACACTCTAGTTCCCCACCTTCCTCTAGATCTCTCGACCTATTGACATGTGTCCTCCTGGATCAATGATCCAGATTCTCTCTGGCTCTTTAGCTCACTATGCCTCAAGAGTTTCAAGTTTCAAACTCGACTCCTTATGCACTCACGATATATGATGACTTAGATTCTCTTGATCAATCCGACGGTTGAGATTCCACCTCCACTTTCCGGTACTCCAGACTTCAGAAATCTCAAGTCTCAAACCTTGAGAGGTTCTTTCATCTTTGTGTACATGCGTTAAGACTCATGCACCTTCCTTTGGATAAGATGGTTGTCGATCTACCTCACGATGATCCAACGATCACCGTCGCTCCTCTCTCATGAGATTTTGATTATCTCTAACTTCAAAAAATTTCTAGGTCTTTAAAGGATCCAACCTTTGTGCTTCCTGTGCTTTCGAGTCTTGGAACTCAACTACTCTTTAGAAAAGTGTTATCCCCCCTGAGCTCCTAGTCTTAGGGATAATTCAACCTCCCACGCACTCCTTTCACTCCAGGGATTTCGATAACTCAGAATCCGAAGGATTTCTCGAAGAGAATTTCCTCTCTCCCTCCTAGCTTTCTCTTCTTCTGGTTCTTCGACTCTTTTCAAAGTCTCTTCGACACTTAGTTGAATCTCATATCTGTTCACTCGCACCAGATATTTACACAAGTTTTTGAATTCTCATGGATGATTGTGTATGCCTTGCACCAGTCTCTTTTCACTCCTTGTAAAGGGGAAAGTTCGTGTTATCTCTTCTGAGTTTCGGAACCGAAACAAATTCCATCAATACACTCCTTGCGTTTTGTATGCACACCTTGCACTACTTCAACATAAGAGAAACAATTGAAACTATGCTAACATTCATAGTTCCATATACTCATAACAAGAATAATTCATTCATTTATGAAGACACGATAATAAGGAATTGCAAATAATGTTAACACCATGCATTGGATCAATTTTCCTTTGTTATATTCCAAACGAAAAATGGCTACAACTGAAATGAAAAACAACCACTAAAAACTGAAAATCTCCTCCTGACTTGCATCTAGCCTCATTTGGGCGTAAAAAACCTCTATTTATCTCAGAGGGCTCTTATGGTCCCCCCTGACTACTTTTCTTCTCTATAAATTAACATAACGACTATCCAGACCAGTCGCATTCCAGAGCCGAAGTGGAATATCCCACTTCGCTCGTAATCGTTCAAGCATGTCTCACATGATTTTTTTGGCGTTGATTTCAAGTGTGCCTCAAAATATTAATTACGACGCTGAGTTAAGGTGGGCTTCAAAATATCTTCTTTAACTGCCATCGTTGAGCTCCCGTACAGATTATGAAATGCTAATGGGTGTTTCTCCGCGTGATTTCTTGTGATGCTCGTGCATCATACTCCCCTTGAAAAAAATTCATGGACTCATGTCCATGAGCTCCTGCACTAGCTTTCCATGCTTCTGGATAGAAACTTCTTTTTCTCAACTAGCATATTCTATTGGGTGTCCCTTCCACTTGACCATATATTCAAAATAGGTCTTCCTCCTGGTCTCTTTGAAGATCCTCTAATCAATGATCTTCTTCATTTGTGGCTTTTTTGCTACAGGAATTTGTTTCTCCCACTGAATATTCTCTTGATCTTATGATCCCTCTGTGTCATATTTCTTGTAAGGATATAGGTCTGAAACACTAAATATGGGTGATATGCCCACTTCATCTGGCAGCTCAATCTCATAGGTGTTTTCATAAATCTTCCTCAAGATCTTACATGGTCCTATCTTCTTCATATTTAACTTGTAATATGTTCCCCTAGCGAACATTTCTTTTCTGAGGTGTGACAAAACCTAATCTCCTACTTCAAATTGAAGTTCCATGCGATGTTGATCAACTCTTCGCTTGTACTCCTTTCTAGAACTCTGCAACTTTCCTCTAATCTAGCTATGGAGCCTCTGCATTTCTTTAGTGAAATCCTCTGCTCCAACAATCCTAATATCACTATGTTCCAAGTCTCTTAACTCAGATACTCTCCTAGTTTGTATTCCATACAATATTTGGAAAGGGATCTTTCCAGTGCTCCTGTTTGGTGAGTCATTGTATGAAAATTATGCCTATGCAAGAATCATATCCCACTGATCATGGTGCTCAGTGACCAAACTCCTCAATAAATTTCCCAAACTTTTGTTTACCACCTCAGTCTACCCATCTATTTGGGGGTGATAAGTTGAGCTGAAGGAAAAATCTGTCCCCAACTTCTTGCACGGTGTTCTTGAAAAGTGACCAACAAATTTTATGTCTCTGTTTGAGACAATTGTTCGGGGTAGGCCGTGAAGTCTTACAACTTCCTTGAAAAATATATTTGGAACATGTGTTGCATCGCTCGTCTTCTGGAATGGGATAAAATGTTCCATCTTTGAAAATCTATCCACCACCACAAATATGGAATCAAATCCTCTTTGCGTTCTTGGTAGTCCCAACACAAAATTCATGCTTATTGCATCCCAAGGCCTCTTTGGTATTGGAAATGGTTGATACAATCCAATGTTCTGTCTCTTCCCTTTTTCATGTTGGCATATTCTACATATGTTCACAAACTTTATCACTTTTTTTCTCATACCTGTCCAATAGTATGAATTGTTCAACTATGCAAACATTTTATCATGGCCGAAATGTCTAGCCAATCCTCCACTATGCTTTTCTTTCAACATGTTATCCCTCATTGAACATCTTGGTATGAAAAACTAATTTACCTTGAACAACAATCCCTCTTGAATCATCTACTATGTCCACTGGCTTCTGTCTCTCAGCACCGTATTTTCACATGCTTCATATGCCTCCTTGAAATCTCTATCATCACAATAGATGTCCTTAAGGTGTTCAAAACCTAAGGTCTTCACCTGGAATTCCTGCATAATCAAACATCTCTTGCTTAATGCATCATCAACTTTGTTAGCATTCGCAACGGTATTTTTTATGACAAAAGTAAAATTATGCATAAACTCAATCCATTTTGCATGCCTCTGATTCAACTTTTCCTGCCTGGTTATGAATTGTAAAGCCTAGTTATCGCTATACAAGACAAATTCTTGTGGCACAAGATAATGTCTCCATTTCTTCAAGGCTTGAATTATGGCATAAAATGCCTTGTCATAGGTGGAGTATTTTCCCTTGGTCTCATTCAGCTTCTCACTGAAATAGGCAACAGTTCCATTATCCTGACTCAAATATTCTCCTATTGCAACTCTACTTGCATCACACCTCACTTGAAATGTCTTTTCAAAATTCAGCAAGACCAGAATTGGCCACTCTGTTATCTTTTCCTTCGGTATATTGAAGCTCTTCTCAGATTCCTCTATCCATTTAAAATATTTGTGCTTCTTCTTCAATGTATCCATCATTTGTGCAAAATTCCACTAAAGTCTCTGATAAAATTCCTATAAAAACTTTCCAATCCATGGAAGCTCCTTACCTCAAACATACTCCTTGGTGATGACCATTCTTTGATTTCTTTCACCTTCTCTGGATCCAACTTCAGTTCATTTAAAGAGATCACAAAACCCAAGTAAATGAGATTTGTCTTCATAAAAAAAGACTTCTTAAGATTTATCAACAAGTTCTCCTACTGTAGCCTCCTCATCACTAATATCAGGTGCCTCAAATGCTCTTCTTTAGTCATGCTAAAGATCAATATATCATCTAGATATACAACCACAAACTTGCCAATGAAATATTTCAGTATTTCATTCATCAGCCTCATAAAAGTACTCGGGTCATTTGTTAAGACAAATGGCATAACAAGCCACTCATACAAACCTTCACTTGTCTTAAAGGATGTTTTCCACTCATCACCTTCTCTCATTCTAATCTGGTGATATCCACTTTTCAAATCTATTTTAGAAAAGAAATTTTCTCCATTTAAGAAATCAATTAAATCATCCATTCTTGGTAAAGGGAATCTATACCTGATGGTGATATTGTTAATGGCTCTCGAATATGTGCACATTATCCATCCTCCATCCTTCTTTGGACTTAACACAGTTAGTATTGCACATGGACTCAATCTCTCTTTGACAAAACCATTGTCTAACAATTCCTTTACTTGGTTCTTCACCTCCTTGTTCTCTCGAGGTGTCAATCTGTCTGCTTCCTTGTTTGGAAGACTTTCTTTTGGTATCAAGTCAATATGGTGGCTGATACTTCTCACGGGTGGAAATGAGTTAGGTAGATCATCCACCAATATGCTAACGGAATTATCCAATAATTCTTGAACTTCTTCAGGAAAATCATCCATAGATGTATTTGTAAGGATAAATCTCGGTTTCCCCACCACAACGAACTGCATCTCGTGTTCTTCCTTGAATTCTTTCAGGATTTACTTTCCACTCATGAGAAGTATTCTTGTGTTGGATTCCTCTTTCACTTTCTTCTCCTCTATTGGCATCAACATGTGTGTTATACCATTTTTCTCTAAGGTGTATGTATTCTTCCTCCCATCATGAATGAAATTCCTGTCAAACTTCCATGGTCTTCCCAACAAAATATGGCATACATCCATGGGGATTACATCACATATAATTTTATCTCTATATCCTCCTATCTTAAATTCAACCAAGCATTGTTTAGTAACCATTACCTGGTGTCCTTTATACAACCACGAGACTTTGTATGGATTTAGGTGTGTAGTTGTCTCCAGCTCCAACTTCTCCACCATCTCTGTGGATACTAAGTTATCAATGCTCCCACTATCGATTATCACCTTGTATACTCTGTCTTTAGTATTGCAAGAATTTCTGAAGAGACTGTTCCCCTACACTATCCTTTCAACTCCTGCCTCTAGTTTTAAGAGAACCTTCCTCAACATCAGGGATCTTCCATCCTCTACTCCTTCTGCTTCAACATTCCCTCTCTGTTCTTATGAAATGTGATCTTCACCTCTCCCTTTCTTTTTCTCGGAACAGTCCCAAGACTTGTGCCCTTTCTTTCCACAGGCATAACATCTTACTTCTCCTACTACTCTTCTTCCTCTTCCTCTAGAAGAACTTCTTCCACCACCCTTCCTTCCTTGGGAAATTCCTCCTCTTTCTGAGTGACTGTGTGGTTTCTAAGCCTCGTCCTTAGTCTTATGTTCTTTGAAATGGGTAACTCCCTTAATTTTGTTTGGGGCTGGGTGTTTACTTCTCCCTTGCTGGATTTGTTTTCTGGGCAACTTCTCCTCTACTTTTAGTGCAAAACTGACAAGAATACTCCACTATCCTTACTAACATCATGCTGAGATCATATTGGATTTCATATCTCATACCATTTATATATCTAGAAACTTTTTCTTCATCTCTCTCTGTTTTTCTAGTTTTGATGTTCAACATGTATAACTCCTCTGTGTACTCCTTAAGTGTCATCCCCTTCTGTCTCAGGTTCTACATATTTCTGAACAAATTGATTTGATAATATTTGGGCATGAACTTAGCCTTCAACTTAGCTACCATTCCATCCCAATTATTTATCTTCCATTTTCCCTTGCTTCTCCTCTCAGCCTGCAGTTCATCCCACCATAGCGCTGGATGTCCTTTTAACCTGGTGAAAACCTATTTCACCCTTTTCTCTTCATCGACTTCTTCATAAACGAAGTGTTTATCCATGGATCTTATCCAATCCAACATTTATATAGCATCTAAGTTTCCTTCATACATTGGGACCTCTATCTTGGATTTGCCTCCCAATCTGGAAACTACTCTCAGCAAGCTTTCTTCCGCAACATCCTCTCCTGCAGCTTCTTCAACAACATTCTCTCCCATGACTTCTTCACTCTCTACATCACTGATGTCTCTAGTGTCAGGTGTTTTTCTCTACACTTCCTCCATCGCTTCTAACCTTGAACAAAGTTATCGCATCTCCCTTTATACAACTTCATTGGCTAAAGGTGGTTCCACTTGTCTCCTCGGTAGCATTGTGTTGATTGTTTGTCACACACAGAGTACAAATTTGAGTTCTTTTTGTCTCTTCTCCTTTGCCTGCAGTCTGCAAAAAAAATTTCTTCTCTGATACCACTTGGTGCAGACCCCCCCTTCTCGCCAAGGACTGCATGACCTCCTGGTCTATGGATATTCAAATTGTTGAGCTGAAATGGATCTTTGGACCCCTACTGGAACCCCTCGAACAAATCCACAGTTCTCTTTGAAAATCGTTGTGCAAACAAGAAACCAACGCGAATATCACCTCCACATGACCACCAACGATAACCACAGCCTAATTAATAGGTGCTTCAGGAATTTATGACTCATGCCTTTGGGAACATGAGGATTCACCTCTCTGAATATATGATCCCTGAAATCGCGTGACCACGGTTCGTTGTAATCCGACGGATCATATCATTTCTTGCGAATCGGGACTTCATGATTTTTGGGTTTGGAAACAAACTTTCCCCTTCGAACCTCCGAGATCTGATTCTATGAAATTCATGAGAACCCAAATCAACAACTCATAACTCCCCTGATCCCATGGTATGGATATGTCCTCGCAATTCAGAAGTTCATGTATTCAGACTCTGTATTGTAGCCCCCTCTGCTCTCCTTCTCTCATTCCCGACTCCCGATTCCATGAAGGGAATCGACGGTCCTCAACCCCTTAATATCTAACGGTCCATATCTTATCCTCGTGAATCAAGATTTCATGATTCGAGGTTTTGGAAATCAAGGACCTATGTCCTCCCAACTCGCGATACCTGATCTAATGAAATGAACCAACATTCCATATCTCCCTTGGATCAACGACTCCTATCTATCAGGATTCCACATTTCAGGGTTTTGGAAACCAAGGATCTTTGTCCTCCTAACTCGTGATACCCAATGTCATGAAATGTACGAATGAGCTAGATCTATCTTGGATTGATGGTCCATATCTTATTCCAGGATTTCAGGTCTCCATGCTTCAACGATCTCAGTATTCAAACTGAAAACCCACTTCAATGTTTTCCCGGAGTTTGAGATTTTTTGAAAAGTGTCCTCTGACAGATCGATGACTCTTGGCTCTTCGAATCTTCAGGATTCGAGTGTTTCAACACTCTAGTCACTCGCCTTCCTCTAGATATTCCAACCTATCGACACGTGTCCTCCTAGATCAACGAGACAGATTCTCTCTAGCTATTCGACTCTCCATGCCTCCGGAGTTTCAATTTTCAAAATTGACTCCTTATTCACTCGTGATATTTGATGGCTCATATTCCCTTGATCAATCCGACGACTCAGATTCCACCTCGGCTTTCCAAGACTCTAGACTTTGAAAATCTCAAGTCTTGAACCTTGAGAGATTCTCTCCTCTGTGCGTATGCACGTTAAGACTCATGCACCTTCCTTTGGATCGAAAGGTTGTCGATCTACCTCATGGTGATCCAACAATCACTGTCTCTCCTCTCTCCTAAGCTTATGATCTTCTATAACTTTGAAAATTTTCTAAGTCTTTAAAGGATCCAACGTTTGTGCTTCCTACGGTTCCAACACTTGGAACTTGACTATTCTTAAAAAAATTGTTATCCCTAGTGAGCTCTCGATCTTGTGGATACTTTGACCTCCCACGCACTCCTTTCACTCAAGGGATTTCGATAACTCAGAATCTGAAGGATTTCTCGAAGAGAATTTCCTCTCACCCTCCTGGCGTTCTCTTCTTCTGGTTCTTCAACTTTTTACAAAGTATCTTCGACACTTAGTCGAATCTCGGATATGTGCACTCCTTGCACCAGATATTTACGTAAGGTTTTGAATTCTCGTGCATGATTGTACACGCATGTTGGCCCTTGACCAAGTTCAAAGAATACTTGGTCATATTTGACCATTTTTGGGACTGTGATAGCTTGCCAAAGATGGAGTGCAATGTGAAGAAAGTAAGACCTATTTTTGGTCCCTTTTAGGGTTTTGGGTTGATGTAAAGGAAAAGGGATGTCGGCCCATGGGTTTACCCACAATTAGGCCCATTTTGTAATCTATAA
Source organism: Picea sitchensis (assembly GCA_010110895.2). Taxonomy (NCBI): domain Eukaryota; kingdom Viridiplantae; phylum Streptophyta; class Pinopsida; order Pinales; family Pinaceae; genus Picea; species Picea sitchensis. The sequence continues at coordinate 121,533 of SNQJ01S0007697.1, forward strand.
ATAGATACTTAAGTAGTAGATATGATAGCTGAGTGCAAATAGTAGTACCTCTATGTGATGTATAGCTAAAGGCTTAGTGCTAGTAGTTGGATTGTAAGGATTGTAGGATTGTAAGGAGATATAGTGCTCTATGTAGGATTGTAAGGAGATATGAAGGCTAAGTGCCATTTTTTGTAGTTTTGTGCTGAAGTGAAAGGAAGAAGGATCTAGTGAGTTGCACAGATCTTTTGTCCTGTGCGAAGTAAGGGTCCGTGAAGCTCTATGTTGTAACTACTTAACCATGATAATATAAAGAAAAATACTTTTTGGATGTAGCCCCAGGGTGGGGGTGAACCATGTTAACTTTGTGTAATGTGCTCTGTTCTTTGACCTAAGTGTTGTCTCCTTTTTAGCTAAGTTCTTGCTATGAGTAAGTAGATCTAGTTATGCTATGTGCTTATGAATGTTAGATTTGATGTATAAGATGCTTAATGCTTGATCTGTTGAATTTAATCTATATTTATATGGCTAAGTATTGAATCATATTTAGTCTAAGTATTTACTGCAATGCTTTGTGCCATCCACAAAGCACCATAAGGGTTAAATATTGATAAATGATGTATGCTAATTGCCATGCAAAATATATAATCATAGATCAGTATCCCAGCTAGGTTGCAGACACCTAAGTCCTGCAACCACCCCTGCCTCTACCTCAGGTGAGACTTCATCTACTTCGCAGGTGTTGCCAAAAGGGCAGGTAGTTAGGGTTTTGTTGGTGCATTCTTGAGCATTGAACCCTGGGTCTGCCCATGTGCCAACAAATGGTTCTATTGCCAGGACTGGAACTATGATTGCTGGGAACTAAAGAAGAAAAATATTTGTGCAAAATAATCTCTGTGCGTAGATCTGTTGTCCTAGTGCGCAGTATTCTACTTGACCTACAAAGCTTTGTCTCGAGAAAGAAAGGTCAAATCTGAAGGAAAGAGACCAGATCTACAAGAAAAGAGGTGGATACTGAAGAAACGAAGTCAGATCTGAACGCTTTATGCTCTAAGAAAGGTTAAAGTGGAAGTTTCTAAGTCAAATCTACAGAAAGAGGTAAGATCTGTAAATCTTTGTGCTCTAGTAAAGGTTAAGAATAGTTGAAGTTCTCTATATAGGTAAGATAAGTGGAATTTTTTTGTTTTTGAAGCATGAATCGAGGTGTGCTTGATAGATTTTGTCCTAGCCTGAAAACTAGGGCATCATTAAATGGAAGAAAATTTTATAGATATGATAGGAATAATGATAGATATGTTATACCTATGCATAGAAATAATTATTGGACTAACAGATGGATGCAGGATCCTAGAAAAAAAAATTTGCAGGCTAGCTACCATGACCCTAGTGCACAGTACATAAGATGTTCGAGGTCATTTAAAAGAAAGAGAGGATTGACCCTATGTTATAGTTGCAGAAGACCAGGACATCTTGCTAAGGAATGCCCTGGGAGAAGCCCTAGCTACCTCTGTTGTAAAGCTATGGACCATGAAGTATTGGATTGCCCTAGAATGATTGCTAGACTTGAAAAAATGAATATGGAACAAGCAAACTCTGAAGAAGATCAAGAGACTAAAATTATGGAAGAACCCCAGAAAGAATCAGAGATCATGTTACTGAAACTAAAAGAAACCCTAGATGATCATAAGGATATCAATTAATCAAAGATCTTCAAAGAAAAGGAGAAAATCGAAGTAAGAATAGGAGACTTCGCATTGACTATGCTCTCGATGAGGGAATATCGATGAACATTATGACAGAAATAACTTGGGAAACCCTAGGAAGGCCTGCTCTGGTCCCTTCGCTAGGAACCATCGGATTATTCAAAGGAAAAATGGTAACCCTATGTGGCAGAATTACCCAAATAGCTATGAGTACCCATGGAACTTCAACAGAGGAAGAGTTCGAAGTCATTAGATTTATTGAGGATCGCACCCCATTTCCAACTTTTTTAGGAAAGATCTGGATTGAAAAAGACCAGATCTAGAGGAAAGAAGAACAGGAATCCCCAGAACAGAAGAAGCAAGAACTCATGGAATTTATGACTAGGAGGATTGCCTACTTGATGGAGGAACAAGAGAACAAATATCTATTGTTAAACACTAGGGACATGGATGTCGAATCTATAAGAGTATTAGAGGAACCACAGAAGACTGAAATACCTAATTTATATGATAAAGGAGTATTACCCTTGGATCTAAAGAACGACCCTAAGTAATGTGATGTGACTATGTTAAGAGAAGATAAGAATCAGAATGGAAAAGGGATGAAAGAGACTAAGATCACTAGAAAAAAGGATAGGAAGATAAGTAAGAAGAGGGACAAAATTGGAAAGTTACAGAAGACTCCAGAGGAAACTTCACAAAAGGAAAAATCACAAGAATTGAGCTTCGTCGAGATATCAAAGAAACGACATCTGACACTTCGCCATGGTGCAACAATATAGTCATTGGACTGATATACCCGTTCGAATACCACCCTCAATGGATTGAAAATCAATTATGGGTTCCCACTAAGCCATTTGACAACACCATAATAGATAGAATGGAGTTAATGAAGGCCCCATATCCGTTGCAATAAGACTGTTGCTAAGTTTTCCTACTTAGTCTATCGTGCCACGCACCAAGAATAATTTTTTATAAGTGAGAATTTGAGCCTGAACCTTGAGATTAATTCATCCTGTGATCATTGCCTTCTTCCCATACTGTTCATCGTAGTCTCAGAATTCAATTTCACACCTGATCTAGTGGACCCAAACTTGTATGTCGGACGAGCTCAGTGTTGTTGAGAAAGTAGTTGAAGAGTTTTTGATTGACCTAATGGCTGAAAGAGTCATGTTAGAGGGAAGGATGTCTTTCGATGTGCCAGCATCATCGAAAGGAGGAGTCCAATATTCTCTCTCCATTGCTCATGAGGCAGAACCTTCCAGAACCACGACCAAGACAAGAACAAAGCACATAGACGATATTGCAAATGTCAAGCTGATCCCACACATTTTTTTGGTTTACATACCACCTTTGAGTGGAAATATTAACTGCGACAGTGTACCCAAGGACTTTGAGTATGGCCTAATCACCGTGTATCTTCCGAAAGGGGTGCACGCAGTATGAGATGACCAGGATAAGCTTGCAGCACTAAAATTTAACAATTTTAACCTTGGAGATCGCAAAACCTACAACATGTTAGACCTGCATAAATACTTAACCAAGACCAAAGGCAGAAACCCTAATATTGTCCCTCAATCCTGGACTCAAAAACTTGCACATTCCACACTACTCAACGTAATGAAGATCCCTCACTTCGGCAGATACCAGAAAGTCAATGCATGCATCAAGTTGTTGTTGTTTTGCTACCACGAAGGATACTTATGGTTGGACCACCACATGACTATGGATCCGACTGTGATCAATCGGATCACAAGACTTAGCATGCAAGGCCCTAACCCACAGGATTTTTACCCAGGAAAGACCTCAGACCAAGAACTAGCACAATGGATAAAGGAAACTTATGGCGATGTAGAGAAGGGTATGTGAGGCTACAAGGTAGCCTCTATCCAGAGTGGCGCAGTGTGCCTTGAATGTCAGTTAATTGCGGGAAAATTAGTTCGTAAGAATAGACCAACACAAGTGACTGGCTTCGTAGTTGAACTCACAGGGAAGTGTGCCGAGGGACTACAGATGAATTGGGCATAGTATCTTGTAAACCAGTTAGAACTTGATTGCAAAGAAGCGCAAGACCAAGGGTATGAGTTCCACTTTAGTTGGTTACTCATACTCATCACCTTCATCACTTGGGAGCTTCCATAGGGAGCCACTTTTCTAGATATCAAACCTTTCAAACCTCTAGCCGCAAAGTTTTGTATGTTGTGGTACTCCAATGACATGAACAAGAAGTGGCAGTCCAATGTTGTCTTCCACACCTACTTCAACTGGTTGAAGAATACAATTCAGTCTACACTACGAATCACCCCAAACATACTTCATAGGTTTAGACCTTTTATCAAATTTAGCACGGACCACCACTTCACCTATATTACAGCGCACGGTGACGAGCATAAACAACAGCTCCAATCCTACTACAAACTGACAGAGGATGACTTGGAGGAGATTACCAAGGAATGGTCAGTAGACCTCCTTGTTGCAGCGGACCCCATAGACATGCCCGACAAGGAAATCCATGAAGCTATTCCAGATACACCTGGGCTAAGCAGGACTAAGAAGGATGACAAAATTGAATATGTCCCTAGCACATCTGCGAAGACTACTTTGATCTCACATGTGCATGGAGGCAATGGTGACGAGCTAGGAAGTACAGAAGTTGAGAAAAACAGAGGCGAAGTTACTCCACCTAGAGAGGAGGAGGATCCTTCCTTGAAAAGAAAGATGACACCACTAAAACCCTCCTCCTGAAAAAAATCTAAGGCCACCTGGACCACACTTAAAACTACCCTTACCCTAGATGACTTTGACTTCTTAATTGTCACACTGAACGATGTTTCACTTGAGCTCACAGAAAATCAAGAAGCAAAGAAGGAGGAGTTATTTAACTGAATCAAAGGTGAACTCAAAGAAGTGCACCAGGAACTCCAGTCCAGCCAAGCAGTGTCTACAAAACCTTTACCAAGTGGAACATCAGGAACAGGCGATGAGCCCACTCAATTACACCAGATAACTGATCAAGTCAAATATCACCTTCGACGAGCTTAAGAAGACATAGCACAAGCCACCCAGGCTCTGATGAAAGCACAAAAATCACTTCTAGAACAGGAAAAGGAGGAATAATGGGAAAATATTTTCCTAAAAGCAAAGAGGGATGAGGAAAAGGCACAGTTGCTAGCATAAAAAATTGAAGTTTAGGAAAGGATTCACAAAGCACTGCACTCTGTGACAGTCATAGAGGTGAAGATGGAAGATCGTCTCCCACAACAGGTGACCCAACTGGAAGAATTAATCCAACAACTCCAACAATGCATCAAAGATCTAGAGATCTACATCATTCCCAAGACCCCTCAGGAAATAAGAGATATAAGAGAGGCCATCTCTCGAAGCGTAGTTGGTCGATTAAAAATCTTTTCTTTGGAATGCAAGCAGCTGAGTGCTAGAAGCACCCAGACTTATGAAACGCTCACAAGGAATCCATAATTGTACACATTGGAGGCATAGATCCAAGAAGCAAAGCATCATGCAAACATGCTACAGGCGCATATAAAGACTTTGACCCCAGTCAAAAGAATGAAGAGGTTCATAGAACAACACACAGCCCAACAATAGGTACATACACTGCAAAGCAAAGTGATGGAAGTCTCCCAATGAATTCAGTCGATCAAGGAAAAGGCATGCCAACTATTCGCTGAAATAGAAAGACAGGAAGATGAACTCAAACAGGTTGTCATCACTACAGAACAATGCCTGAAAGGACCGCTCAATGACATAGTGATCCAGGAATTTACTGAGCAAGAAGTTGTCACACTGCAGCAAGTCGAAGCATCTCGAGCCAAGATCAAGGCATTCGAGGCAGAATTGATCAGACCTGAGTGACTCGGGACAAGTCACAGGTGAGTGTTGGGGGCCTATTGGCTCTTGACCAAGTTCAAAGAATACTTGGTCATATTTGACCATTTTTGGGACTGCGACAACTTGCCAAAGATGGAGCGCAATGCGAAGCAAGGAAGACCTATTTTTGGTCCCTTTTAGTGTTTTGGGTTTATGTAAAGGGAAAGGGATGTCAGCCTGTGGGTTTACCTATGATTAGGCCCATTTTGTAATCTATAAATAGATACCGAAGTACTATATATGAAATCTGAGTGAAAATAGTAGTACCCCTATGTGATATATAGCTAAAGGCTTAGTTCTAGTAGTTGGATCTGCATGACCATATGTATAGTTCTCTATGCAAAATTGTAAGGATATTGGAAGGCTAAGTGAAATTTGTTGTAGTTTTGTGTTGAAGTGCAAGGAAGAAGGATATAGTGAGTTGCTCAGATATTTTGTCCTATGCGAAGTAAGGGTCCCTAAAGATCTGTGATGTAACTACTTGACCATGATAATACAAAGAAGAATACTTTGTGTATGTAGCCCCAGGGTGGGGGTGAACCATGGTAACTCTGTGTAATCTGCTTTGTGCTTTGGCCTAAGTGTTGTCTCCTTTTTGTCTAAGTGCTTGCTATGAGTAAGTAGATCTAGTTATTCTCTATTCTTATGAATGTTAGATCTGATGTATAAGATTATTAGTGCTTGATCTATTGAATCTAATCTATATTTTGGTGGCTAAGTATTGAATCATCTTTAGTCTAAGTATTTACTACGATGCTATGTGCCATCCATGAAGCACCATAAGGGTTAAATATTGATAAATGATCTATTCTAAGTTCCCTGTAAAATATATAATCACATATCAGTATCCCATCTAGGTTGTATACACTTGAGTCCTGCAACCACCCCTGCCTCTACCTCAGGTGAGACTTCATCTGCTTCGTAGGTGTTGTCGAAAGGGCTAGTAGTTAGGGTTTTGTTGGTGCGTTCTTGAGAATTGAACCCTGGGTATGCCCATGTGCAAACAACATCTTGCACTAGTCTCTTTTTACTCCTCACAAAGGGGAAATTTCATGTTATCTCTTCTGAGTTTCAGAACCGAAACAGATTCCGTCAACGCACTCCTTGCATTCTGTGTGTACACCATGCACTGCTTCAACATAAGAGAAACAATTGAAACTATGCTAACATTCAAAGTTCCATCTAATAATAATGAGTTTGATTCATTCATTCATAAAGACACAATAAAAGGGAATTGCAAACAATGTTCACAACATGCATTGGATCAATTTTCCTTTGTTATATTCCAAATAAAAAATGGCTACAACTGAAATAAAAAACAACCACTGAAAATTGAAAATCTCATCCTAACTTGCAGCTAACCTCATTTGTCTGTACGAAACCTCTATTTATCTCATAGGGATATTAAGGTTTCCTATGGCTACTTGTCTACTCTATAACTTAACCTAACGACTATCTAGACCAGTCGCATTCCAGAGCTGGAGTGGAATCTCCCACTTCTCTCAGAATCATTCAAGTGTGTCTCACAAGATTTTTTCGATGCTAAGTTCAAGAATGTCTCAAAAGATTAATTTCGGCGTTGAGTTAAGGTGGGCTTCAAAATATCTGTTGTAACTGCCAGCATTGATCTCCTGTACAGATTCCCAGAAGCTGATGGGTGTTGCTCTATGCAATTTCCAGCAATGCTCTCGCATCAAAAAGGGAATATAGGGGTCATACAATGGGATAATTAAGGGAAGGGGTTGTTAAGTTTGGATAAATAAGAGGTTAGGGATTAGAATTTAGGCATTATAATTTTGAAGGGTTTAACAATTACATGGACAATTTATTAAATGGGTTAAGATTTATAAGGGTTTGCAGTCATAAAATTTAGATGTTAGTAATATTAAGGGTTAAGAGAGTGATTAGAGTATTTATGGGTTATATCTTAGGGTTTATGAAAATGAGCTTCTATAGGTTTATGATTAAAGGAGTTAAAGGCTATCATGTTCTTTGTTTAGCTGTTAGAAGAGTTAAGTGTTATAATAATTGAATATTTATGCTGACATGCATCATAGGTTATGAGGGTTATAAGGTTATATAATATGAGGG